>VYZW01006483.1:0-90348 GCA_013401315.1 Balaeniceps rex
GGGCTGGGGCTGGGCTGGGGCTGCGGCCCCGCTGGGTGGTGCTGTTATCCCTGCGCCGTCTGCAAAAGTATCCAGTTTATAAAATAAATGCAACCCAACGCCGCCTTAAACCACATGACATAACAGCAGCCTGCGAGCTCCCATTAAAATCTCAATTTGGGGAAATTGATTCTACCTCTGAGCAATTGCGATGCAATTACTCCAACAGGCAGCAATCAAGAATCACATCAAAACAACACCAAACTTTCATCTCCTGCCTTGCAACCACCACCACAACAAAAAGCACCTGTCTTGCAAACACAGCCCGGTTTCCTTAAATGTATATAATACTTGGAAAGGGCAACGTGCAGGTCCCAAGAGTGGAAGCAAGCCTCGACAGGGGCTGCTCTGGCGGTGCCTCTGTAATGTCCTGACTGGGGGCTATATTCTACCCCCCCACCAGCCCCAGCTCCTGGCTGAGGTTATGGGCTATTTTGGACTCAGTTCATCAGGAGCAAAGTCTCCCCCCGGCCAGACATGCTCCAGCTGCCCATCCTCTCCCTGCGCACAGATGTGGCCGTCCCTGCCCATGTCCCGCATCTGTCCAGCTGTCAGCTCCCCCCCCCCACCCCATTTCCCTCGGAGCTTGCAAACACCCCAGCCCTTTGCAACCACGGGAGTTAAGGGAAAGCTTTGTGTCTCCGCAAACGAAGCGCTCCGGTCTCGATAATCGCGATCAGCCCCGTGATGAGCTATCCAACGGAAAGGGGAAAATACTGGGGAGGGTTTTTCAGTTCTCATCAGTGCTCTGCAAGGAATTATTCGATTGACTTAGCCCAGCAGGGTGCATTTTTAGTGGCAACCATCAGAAGGGAGGATAAATGAATAACCGCATGCACGCCAGGGTAGTAATAAGCCAGACAGAGGGAGCGAGCTGGGCAGAGAAAATGGGAAGAATCGAGGTTTCTTACAAAAACGGCTGGGGAGGGAGGAGGCAGCCGGGGACCGGGAGCGACAGCCTCAACAGGTCCCGCGGAGGAAGGGCCATGCAGGGAGCCGGGCAGCATGCGGGGGGGGACCGCGCAGCCCCCCGCCCCGCTTACCTTAGCGGCCGCATCAGCCTCGCCAGCCCGCCGCGGGGGTCGGTGCAGGGAGCGGCGGCTTTTTTTTTTTTTTTTTTCCCCAGGAGGGGGAGATAAAAGAAAAACAAGCCCAAATAAAATAAAACTAAATAAAATAAAATAAAATAAAATGAAATGCAATAGTAAAACGCCCAAGGGCAGAAAAGGGTGGCGGGGGGGAAGGCCGGCCGCAGGGCGCAGGCAGCCCCCCCTGCCCTGCGCAGGGCAGCCCCGGCGGGGTGCAGCGCGGCCTCGCTCAGCGGGACGCGGGGAGCCGCATCGCCCTCCCGGAGCATGTGAGAGGCAGCCGAGGAGATAGAGCCAGATAGGGAGGTCCCCTCCCTCCCTCCTTCCTCCCTCCCTCCTTCCCTCCGCGCACGCTGAGCAGCGTCGTTAGCAGGCAGCGGCGGAGGGCGGGCAGGCGCGGCCCCCAGCCAGGCGGAGGGGGAGCTGGGGGGGTCCNGGGCCGGGGGGGCACCCCCTTCCCAGCGGACTGGGGCATGTATAGGCGCTGAGTGCATCTGTGCGTTGACGGGGAATTGTGGCGAGAACTGGGGTTGGGAGCGGGAAGGGGACGCTCCGCAGGACCGTGTTCATGCCACGGGAAACGGATGGAGACCCCAGGCTGCCCTAACAGCCCCTCGGTGTAGCCCCCCCGCCCCAGCTGCCCCAGCACCCAGCATTGCCTGGAGTTGGGCAGCGTGGCAGCCACCCTTCCAGCCTCCCCCACCATCAGGGTGAGTCTGGGGTGAGCACCCATCTCCCATACAGGCCTGACTGATTTTGGCATGCATGGGTACCAGGGTGCCTGCTTTTCTGCCGCTGCGATGGGAAAGCTCTGGGTGCAAGGCTGTGCCAGCCAGAGTGTCAGACACACAATTAATTACTGCAGCCCCAGAGCCACAGACGCGCTAAATATGCTGTCGCCGTAGTGTGTGGATAATAGCAGCCCTTTGCAAAGTGTTTCTTTCCCCCCTTTTTTTTTTTCCAGTGCAAGAGACAACAATTGCAGAGCGCACACAGCAGCTCTTGGCTGCTTGATTAAGTCAGCAGCGAAGACAAAATGTGCCCGTACAGCTCAGGTTTAAGGAGGGATTTGAGTGTGTGTTAGGTACAAATTAGAAAATGGATGTGATTTAATCACAACAAATCTAAACAGCCCTGCTACGGAAACCCTGCCATCAAAGAGGTCTTTTTCTTAAATGTGGATACTGCAGGTGGATAGTCCTGAGAAAGGAACAACGTGTTTGGGGATGAATTGTTAAAGCGAGAACAGAGAAGAGACTGGGGAACGGCTGATGTATACCAGATAAGTTATCAGCTATAGAGGGAACGGCTTCCTTCCGTAATAATTATTTGCAAATCAGTTCACAGTTCTGGATACTGCGGTGTCTGGATACTATAGCACAGACAGAGCCGCTTCTGTCAGGCCTGGGACGCTGCACAGGCAGGAAACCAGGCACAAACCCTGCCTGAGAGAAGGTGAACTGCTTGTTCAGAGAAGCACAAGTGAATGCAGCAGACAAAGAGGAGCGGGGGACGAAGTGATCGCAAGCCCTGGCCTTCCTGCAGGTGTGCACAGTGGGTCGGGCTCGAGTCCCAGGCTGTAAATGTACACTGGAGCGTTACTAATCTGAGCACTTGGGGACTGTGCCACCACTGTTTGTGGGGAGGGATTGCCACCGCGAACACGTCAGCTTCGGCTGTGCTGTGGAAGTGCTTCCCTGAGAAGACAAAGCAGAGGACAGAAGAAATGCTAATGCACAGGGCGCTGGAACTGCCTTGGTAACAGCAGCAGAGCATCGCGGCAGCAGCAAATTGGTGCTGAGCCTGGTTCCTGTTGGGAACCGGGAGCCCCGAAGCCGGGAGGCTTCCTGCAAAGCACAGCCGCGCTCGCGGGAACTCTCAGAAGTCTCCGCCGGCCACTTCCCCCAGCTCTTATCAGCGTGCCGTTAATCTTTGGCATCGCAACGGGAGTTGGCACCTTCAGTTCCAAGTGCAAGGTGCATGTCTTTGACCTTGCCATTTCCACCATAAACACCCGGCATGGTGTAGGTGTAGGTGTAATGGCACCCATCCGCGGGCACCCTTCTGCATGAGCTTCTCCCCTGGGGTGAGAGCAACACCCAGCTAACCGGGCATTACTGTAGATGCAGCAGATGACTGCGGATCGTGGGAGAAGAGAAGGTCTCGATGGAGGATGGACTATTGGCCTTTTACATAGGCTCCAAGAGCAGTGGTGTAAATTTGATCCCGGTGTGTAAAGTGCAGCCGGGTGAAAATTAAATCCAGAATATTCAGATTTCCCTTTTCTTTGCTCGTCCTGGGAATCCCCAGATTAGTGCCTGTGACCAGTTTCACCTACTTGTACTGAAGATGAATTTGCCCCTCTCCCTGCACAGGGACCTGCTTGGCTACAAAACAAACAAAGCAAACAGTGCCAGTACACTTTGTCCTTCCAGAAATGATTAAGGCAACACAACTGAGTAGGCAGTTAGAGGAGGAGCTTGGCCATGGGAGAAGAGGGATGGTAGTGCAAGATCCATCATCAGCAGGCAGGTGGCTGTCCTGAGGAGCAGGAGGGTTCAGGTGACCTGGGGAATGTTGATGGGCTGGGGCATGTGGCAGAGATCGCTCCATGGCTCACTAAAGCCAATGGAAGTCGTCTTCAAGGGTTTGTGGGCATCACCAGGTTGAGATGCAGGGGCAATGGAAAGTATGAGACACACGAGCTTTTCCTTTGCCATCTTCATCCATGCACAAGAGTCGCCTAAACCTATTATTTTGAAGGCATTTTCCATGCTGCAGCTATCTTCCTTGACCTCTAAAAGATCTGGCTGATCCTGATCTCAAGATGAAAGATTGCCACCTCATGGGCCGTGAACACCCGTCCGTGAGATTAGGCTCTGAATTATTAATACAATCAATGACTACCTCTTTTCATCCGAGAAGAGGCACAAAGGAAAGCTGCGGGGTACCTGAAAGAGAGGGAGGGAGGATTCTTGAGCAAGGGGGGAGAAGTCACCAGTGGAAACTGGTTTTCTTTGGGTGGAAAAGCCTCCTGTGTCTGTTTTATTTTGGAGGCAGGAACAATGGCACCATTCAGGAGGTGATGACCCAGCTGCATTGGTAGGGCTGATGGTGGCACTGGGAAGCCCCCCGTGGGGACCCTGTGTCCGGGGAAGGACATCCTTCCTTCCAGCCCATTTTCTGTATTCAGTGCATCATGGGCTAAACCAAAACGGGGTCCCCAGGAGCCTAAACTGCAGAGCTAAAGCATGTGGAACCATCGAGGAGAGGAAGGGCTGGGAAGCAGAAAGATGTGTTTATCCTTCCAGTGCCACAGAGCTACGGACATCTACGCTGTGTTACCCATGCAAGGAGGTGAGACCTGACCCCCAGGCAGGTGATGGAGCCTGTCTTTTGTGGGGTGCATTTAGCTCTGTATGGGGTTTCTTCACCATGGGCAGGACATGGATGTCTCCAGACTGGAGGCTGGCAGTGAACCAGTGTTGGATGGACTGCAAGGCTGCACGTTTGCTGCCTGGAGCGTGGTAGCCTTTCCTTTCCCCTCTCCGCTGTGAACGCTTCAGCGTGGAGGTGCTGTCAACATGTGCTGTTCGGTCTTTGTTCTGATCTCTGCACTTTTCCTTGGCTTGGGCTTGACCTATCTATTTGGGACATTTCAGTGAAATTGGTTCCTTTCTGCTCCTTTCCCTGTTGCGTTTGGGAGGAAGGTACCATGGCCCCATCCTGATCAAGGACCAGGGAAAAAGCACAACTCCCCATTTCTGAGCCCCATGTAGAAAATGAAGCCAACTGGAAACCAAAAATAAAACACTATCTTCACTCCATTTTTCAAGAGGTTAAAAAAAAAAAGCTATTGTGCTAATAGAGCTATTCTTTCTGGGTAGATAATGCAAAGCATTGCTTCAGAGCTGGCCAAAATGTCTGAGAAACATTTTTTTCCTCATTTTCATTAAAGTTCATATCAACATTGCAAATAAGATAAGAAAAGAAGTGTACAGTAACAATTATGTAGTGCTTTCTGATCGCAAACAGATTCTGTAATCCCTTCTCAGGGAGTTTTAGAGCTGAATTTAGCTTATTTCAGAGCATAAAGTTGAGCTCAGCCAAGACTGCTCTCCTACTCCGTATGATCCTCATCTGCGCTCTGGTCACACGAGAGACCCATGGCAAGCCAAGCAAAATCTCACAGATGCATCAGCTGCCCTGGCTGAGGACCAAGCCTCCTTTTGTCCTATGCAGCCATTTATTAACATTCTTCTATCTATTACTTTTAAACCGACGCTTTCTTTAAGCATCAAAACCTGATATCGGTTCAACTGCAGCCTGAGCAGTAAATGCACAGCATGGCTACTGAGAAACACCAGAAGTCCCTTCTGTTGCCAAGTATTGATAGGGAAAATATTGAAGCCTTGGTTCAACAGAGACTTTATAATTCTGCCACGCCGGGAGTTCACCACTGCTGAAAAGCTGCATGTGGGCACATCGCTTGTCTGCCAGAGTCCCCAGTGAAAAATGTGAAGATCCAGCAAAGATACCATGGAAGAGGCTGTGGAGCTTGACATCTCTGGGTACGAGCCTGTCAGCGGCTGCAGTCAAGGAGTCCTCCTCGCCGTGGCTAAGAGTGAGCATTTATGGGCTCTGACCTGGTCAGTGGTGTCCTATCCTGAGTGGGGCTGTGGCCCATGGGCAAAGGCAGGATCCTGAGCAGGTGGAAATATTCCTTCTCCCTTGCCTGTGCTTCTAAACCATCTGACCTCAAGGTATTTGCAGCAGGCATGGGACTAATCCCTTGGGTTCAGCATGGCTGTCCCATGCTTAAATTTAGGCACGAGTAGAAATACCTGGCTGAGTGGGGGCCTCAGCATGACATTTACAGTAGAGCAGCCCCTGTCAGTTATATGGACTCAGTGGAGCGATGCAATCCACAGGAAACATTAAATTCAGTGCCAGGCTTCGCACAGATAAAGCTACAGAGACAGAGAGACGGACAGGAGTCAAGTGCATCTGGGCTTCTGGGGAGCAACCCCAGCTGCTCATGGCTTCTGCTGTCATTCTGTGACTTCACGTCACAAGATGGAAAGAGCAAAGGATATAAGGTCAGTGGCAAGAGGATGCTCCCTCAGCAAAAATAGTCCTTCACCGCGGTACAGAGCTCTACCTCCATTTCCAGGCAGCTGTTAGATGAGAGAAACATTTTTATATCATTATATCTCCTAGAGCAATCTGCAAAGAGTAGCTTGGGGAGGCATTTGGTTTTTATGTGAATTTAGGTTGCAGTTTGCAAAAGTGCTTTGTTCCTAAAATGCTCATTAGGTTTCCTGCAGAGACCGGTGCATTAGAGGCAGGTCTGGCTGGAAGGTCCACAAAAGGTCACCTGCCAAGCAGTTTGGAGAACCTAAGCCTCCCTAGATAATTCAGTCCCATTAGGTGCCTCATGCAAGACACCAGCCTGGGTAGTCTTCAGTTCAGAAGGCTACATCTGAAGAGAGAGCGTTGGGGACAAATTAAATTCAATTGGAAAATTCAGTTAAGGATTTTGGTGGTGTTCTGGAGAGATGGTGTTAAGTTCAGTCTCAATCACTTCTAGAGTTGGTGACTTAAATCTAGAAATAAAGAATAATGGAGGTTGGACTTCCAAAAAGCAAAGGAGTTGCATGGAGGAGTTCAGTGCCAGCAAAATGGCATGAAGATGCTGAAGAAGCATTAAACAATTAGTACCGCGGGGTGAAGGCATCTAAGACCCTGCTCCTTCAAAGCAGCTTTTTTCAGTCTGCGTGCAGCCCGCCCCAGCAGAGAGGTTAGCCCAGCATCCCCATCCCCGCCAGCCCAGCTCGGAGCCCCACCATGCACGGCTCCGATGTCCCCCTCCCCGGGACCAGCCACTCTCCCCTCACTGTTGCTGGTGGCTCGCTATCGCTCGCTGCTCCGCTCCAGCGCCTCCTCGCCAGGGGAATACAAATTGGGCAGCACTGAAGCATATGGAGAGGAAGAATGCTCAGCTGTGAATTTCGGGACGGGTATTATACAAACCCAGCCACCAGCACATCACCTTTTCAAAGGCGTCAAATCCGCTACAAATTGCTTCTGAATGACAATGGGAATTTCTTGCCCTTCACAAAGCCCCCCATATTAGCATCTTTATTGGAATAAACTAGCTAATTTCTCCAGTTCGAGGGCTGGTCTGGAGAATCCCTAATTCCAATTAGATGGATATTCATCAGCACCCTGACGCTTACGGGGCAGCAGGGAACGCTGCTCTCTGGTCCGGCGAGTGGCTTGCCACCTGCCCAAGTCCGGATCAGAGACAAAGAGAAGGGGAGCACTTAGTCCCCAGGGCCAGCAGCAAAGCAGGACATCTCAGGGACCGAGGGGTCCTTTTAATCCTCAATTTGTTCTTTGTGGCATTTGGTAATTCCCAGGCACAGGGTGGGGAGGCTGAAACTGCGCTTGCAGGAATAATGATAAATCTGTGCCCTTCGCTATCATTCAGGTCCCTGTATGTCAAATATACCTGCGGCTAAGCCAGGCTGACTGACTGCAGCTGGACTGAAACACACATGGACTAGAAGGAGATATAGTCTGTCTGTCTATCCATCCTGAACAACTGTACGGCAGTTTGTCATTAGGTTCAGCATTTATCTTGTAAAATGGTTAATGGGATTTCTCCAAACCAAGGGCTGATGCCTTGCAGTTGGCAGTGTTGCAAAGATGAAATTTCTTTTTTGTTGCTAGTGATAAATTCCGTAAAGAAAAAGGAAAAAAGGAGAGAAAAGCCAAACTCCGTAAATATAAATATCCCAAATCTAAAACTTGATGATATTGCAGATAAGAAGAGCTCATTTCTCACTATGGATTGAAAATGTGAAGACTTGGGAGGGCTTTTCTTAGATGTATGCTGCCTGGAGCAGGGTTTATTTGGGCATTCGCAGTGCAGCACTGGCCTGGCCCGGCCCGTAGCTGGGATGGCTCAGGACTGTCCCAGGACTGTCCCCACAAATAACCCCGAGCTATAACCCCCGTACCAGCCATGCTGTGGTAACTGCAGGGTTATCAGAGGGAGCAAGGAGAATGGGCGATGTGCCTTTTTGCCTATAGCAGGTATCATTCATCTCTGATCTGTTTGTCCAGAAGTGGTTCAGATCAGTTGGATTCAGTGGCTCTGACTGTCAGCAGGACAATATTTCCCCTTTGTTTTTATGTTAAACTCTTGGATTTAACCCATGGGGCATGGTTGTCCAGGAGCACTGAAGTCTCCATGGTGTCACTTGGGGATGACGGATCCTTTGGACTTTATTTTTTTACAAGGTCAGACTCGGTGGAGGAATTCTGAAAATGTCTCATCTCTGTGCTGAACAAACACAGCCCGAAGGCAGAGCGGGGCTAGTTTTGACACCGTCTGTCTAATCGTCAGATCAGGGAAAGCCCCCCAGATGTGCGACATTAGACACAAAGCTGGCGACTTCAGAGTCGTTATAAGTGCCCTGTCTCTCCCTGTGTGCTGTGTACCAGGCGAAGCGACAAGCCCATGTCAGGTTGCTGTCTCCATCCTTCCCCCATCAATAAATACTGGCTCAGCCTCTCCTCATGGTGTTGCCTGAGAGCAGCTCACTGCCCTTCGTGCAGAGCACCAACCACCCAGCGTGACAAGCCCGTTCCTGATCTCCCTCCCACCTCCTCTGAGGGTTAATGGAAACAGGAGATGGGCTGCCGAAATGCCAGTAAACAAGGCTCAGCTGCTGGCGGGGGAGAGGGTCAAAGGACAAAAATGAGGACAAGTCTGTACGCAGCCCCGGCGGCTGCTGCTGCCACCTGCCCCAGCCCCGGGATGGAAATTGCTGCTTGACTCTCCCTTCCTCTCCTTGAAGGTGTCACCCTTTCTCTAGACTCTGCTCATTTGGGCTAAAAAATGATTCACTGTATTTGTCAGAGGGTTTTTTCTCCACTAGACAAGTGGCTCAGGAAGCTCTCATGGATGCAAGTTGTCTCCTTCTGGGTTTTTTTCTGAGAGAGGGACACAAGGGTTCCTGCTGAGGAGGGGATTTAACCCATCAGGTGCAGAGCGGCGTGTGTTTGCTGTCCATCACCCAAACTGCCAGGCCGCCTTCCTGCCCGGTACGACACACTTTACGCAGGCAGCTCGTGCAATATGAACCATGGTGCTGCATGCTTTATGATAACGAATGAGCCCTGCTATGGACTTATTTATGGTGGACAAATTATATTTGAGAATTGCTTCACCAACCACTGATAGGCAGCCACTGCTGGGGTGGGACGTGGGAGCCCTGATAAGACTATAGGCTTTCCTATCCCTTGCAAGTGCTCCTATCCCAAGTATCAACCATCTTTCAGCAGTGCTCTGGTGATGGGATTAACGTGCATTAGGAGTTTTTGTTCTCATCTCTCCCAGGGAGGATCAAATGCAGTGAAATATCTCATTTTGCTGGTTGCTTTTTGAAAAATGTGTGGTATGTGTTAATGGTAGAAAGGCAAGGTCAAAGGAACAGGACCGTAGGACACAGGGTTGGAAAAACTCTTTTAGGACATGGAGTTTGGTCCGTGTTATCGTAGCCCTGTTTGCACTGTTTTAAAAGTGCGGTTGTTTACCCTCAGCACATGTGCTGCAAGGCTGTTCCTGGATCACAACTGTTTTCTGTGAAGAAATGTGGAAGAAAAGCAGCGGGTCTGGTGTCACTTGTCCTTCATCAAAAGACCAAACCCTGTCCCAACGCAGCGCAAGCTCTGTCTCCTGCACCCACAGGCATTATCCTTCCTGGGGAGGTTTCCACTCTACCCAAGGAACACAAGTTGTTGCTGATATTAATCTCAGAGTTTTACGTTGGCCATTTAGGCTGGAGGAACATGAACTTGAGTTTGAGCAGTGTTTCAGCAGAAATCAGCACTGAATGGAGACCAACTTCAGTTTGTAGGAGACAACTAGGGGATGGTTTAGGAAGGATGGTGAGAGTATCATATCCAGCTGAAAGAAGCATTGGTGCAGGCAAGTTTAAGCACCAAAAGCCATTTAGCCAGCATGAATATATGAAGTACATTGCTGCTGGCATCAGATACAGCTGTTAACTAAGCCCTTTGATGGACAAACGGTCCCATGTGACATCCCTACCAACCACCTCCTGCACACTTGGATTCCCCACCGATCTGCGACCCATTTCTCTTCTGGGGCCAATGCCCATGGCCTGACCTGCTCGAGCTCAGAGTCATCTCAGCCTGAAACTGTTCCTCATGTGGAGGCAGAAGTGTTTTGAGGTCGACTGCTTGGGGATAATTTATGCTATGGTACTTCTAGTTCGGTATGTACAGTACAGAGAGCTCTGGAGAAGTCCCCTTGGAATGGTGTCTCACATATTGCTTTTCTTGGTTTTCCCCTCCTCAAATTCATTCTCCTTCCTGGATTGCGGTAGTGCTGGGGTGGATCGGTGTCCAAAGAGTCTTGCACCTTCCTTCAAGCAGATGTGACACTTAGCAGTGACCGGAGGTGACCACTGAGTGCATCTGGGTCATGCACCTGCCGTATGGCTTGAAGCGAGTCCCACACTGAATGGTGCAAAGGGGAGGGCTATAAACCCTTTCAGGAAACAGATTTACAAAGACGGGAGTTGTTTTACGAGCGGTGGAGTGAAATTAATGGTAGCAACGGCAGAAACAGTGTTTTTGTGGTGAAGAAAACATTGCGTGGACAATGCCAATACAGCTCGACCAGCTTCCTGCAAGACTCTTCTGAGCAGTTTGTTTCGCTTTGGCTGTTGGCACCATTTCCCAGACATATTCTGTTCGCTAGTGATTTTAGCTGAGGTTTCAAAAGCCAGGCCTCCAAACTCAGCGTTGCTGCTGAATCAGAGGTAGATTTGCCAGAAATGCCTGGACTCAAACCTGACTGTGAGCTCTCTCCAAACCGTCCTGGACCAGAGCTATGTCCCACCCAAGCCAGCAACCATAGATGGCAATGGATGGAGTGCCACGGTGGTATTGGATGGTGTCTTGGCTGCCAGGCTGGGGTGGGAAGGCACAGATTATGTTTTATGAGGGATGAGTCTTCTCTCCCCGTGGCATGAGTGTTGTTGGCTCCGGCTCTCTCATGCTGAAAGTTTTAAAGGTCTGGTTGCACACTGGATTCCTGACAGGCACCCCGGGCATGGACATTGGGCAGACCCTTCTCCAGCACTTCTTATAACGGTGATGCACTTTGTGTGTCTTTTATGCTCTTCGTGCCCACAAAGCCCCAGCTACACTGGGGGATTAAAATTAACCACGGTGGACAGTTCTGGAGGGGGATGTGACCTGGAATTGGGGCAACACAGCAAACTTCACAGGGCTTTAGGGGATGAAATGAAGGAGCTAAAATGAGAGGCTGGTATTGTGGGGATGGAGTACAGTCGCCCCAGAACCCTGAAGGCAGTTTGAAGGGAGTGAAGGGCAATGAAGGGAAACTACTCACACCAGCATTTGTCAGGATGCTGTGATTAGCAGCCACGACTCTGCTCGTGGGAGATTTCCATTTACGAAGTTAATAACGCACCGTCAGGAGGGAGCGCGGAACCAAAAGTTGGATTTTTCAACTGTTAATTATCAAAGTGGCATTGCATTTATGTTGGATTTTCCTGCTGTTGTGTTTTAATTCCATTACAGTTGTGTTTGTTAGGATATAGCCGGTAGGAGCACGGATGAGCACTGAGAGAATTCCCCCTGCGGAACATGCTCTTTTTCCGAGCAGGCAGTTCATGCGTTGCTTGTTTGTAGCAGCATATTTCTGGAAGACAAGCAATTTTCTTCCCTTTAAAAGGACTTAGGGAAAAGGACCATCATTTCCAGGCAGAAATTTTTCTGAGGAGGATATTTTTGTGCCTGGCTAAGGAGAGACACGAAAAGGTCAAAGAAAATTAAAATCACATGCTCAGAACATTTCAGTGCAGGTGTTTTTCCTAAGCCAGAATTCAGTCTTCGGAGGGTGTATCCCAGGATTTATGCTCCTCCTAACATTTCACCTGCTGCTCCAGTATGGGAGGGCGAATGATTTCATCACCCTAGCCAGCCTGGTTTCCCTGGATCCAACTCAATAGCTTTGCTTTAAACTCATTGCAATTTTTGCAGCTAGAATGAAGCCTCAGACAAGCGCTCTGGTCTGGCTGCTCATCGCTGCATTTCACTTGGCATGTAGGCTACGGATGAGGAATGCACAGAATTTCCTTTTCCACCCCGTCAGATCCTCTGTCTTGAGCCTGGCCCAGCCCCAAGAGCACAACGGATGCAGCTGGAGAAGGGCAGGTCCAATCTTGCTGCTAAGCTCCAGTGACACTTAACCTCCTCTGCTGTGTGATCAGCCAGCAGCTGGAGGTGGATGCTAATAAGTGGCTGAGCATCAGCTGCTGCCTGTTGAAATGGGTCGTTTGTTAAGGAAGAGGAGTTTATTTCCCAGGCTGGAGGAGGTGATGGAGTCTAGGGCTCTTGTGGGAGAAGAAGGAGGTGGCCTTGAATCTGAATGAAGGTGGTTTCCTGATTTTTGCATCTTGATTTCTCCATTGGTGTTGGTCTACTTGAACAGGTAATGGGACTGTAGGCTTTCCCTCTGCCTGCTAAAGATTGCTGCCAGCAGTCTTGTCCCAGTGTGAAAACTGACTGCAACCAATTGTAATTTTTTAGTGTCAGCAGTAGGTGGGAATCAATAGGGAGCTTTGAGCTATCAAATAATGAGACCAGTTAATCCCTTGTGTTGCTCCAGGAAAGGCGTTAGGGAGGAACGTTAGCTCTTTGGGGCAAACTGTCTTCTCAGTGACACCTATGCTCTGTGAGACAACGAGGCTTTCCCACAGGTCTGCTAGCTTGGCCTTGGTTGCAATGGGAGCTGTAAACATAAGATCAAATTCTGTCTTATCTCATCCCTAAAAATTATTTTTCTTGGCCTGGAATGGAACACTAACTGGCTTCTTTCCTAAAGCAGCTGTACAGCAAAGATGGGATTGAATGAACCTCTTTCCCTTGAGCTTAGGAACAACTCAAGATGGGTAGAAAATGGCTATTGCATCACTGTTACAGAAATAACTATAATTCACACCATGTACAAAGATACCAGAGTCTGATTGCTAACAGTGATGACTGTACTGGTCAAAGCTATCTTTACTGCATCAGGAAAACAAGTTTTATCCCAAGGATGCTGCTAAGAAATGAAGAAGAGGTTTTTTTTTTTTTTTTTTTTTTTTTTTTTTTTTNNTTTTTTTTTTTTTTGTGGAATCATCCCAGCAAACAGTGTATAAATTGTTGGAAGAAAGTCAGACTTCAAAAGGCATTAGAAAATATTCCTCTTCCTCCCCAGATTATAGATTTCCTTTATTGAAAGAACAGTGCCTTGAAAACAGCCTGTAATGAAATTTGCTCTTTAATTAGTCTTCACTTTATTTATGTATTTAATTTTGCTGGAATGGTTAAAGACTACTCCAGTTGAGTGAATTTCCTTTTTTTATTTCAGCATATTTCCTTATCCTAAAATTTTTAGGACTGCCAAATGTTCTCTTCTGATTTTGCTAGGAGGTCTTCCTTAGCTGCATAGAGGCAGGTTTGCCTGATAATGTTTATTAACTTAATCAAAATATTAACAAAGATGTCTTTTAAACAAAGTGCTGGCTAGGCACTGGAATGAAATAACTGTTGAAAAAAACCCTCCGAGTTTAAGCTAGAAAGGAACTTTCCTCAATCATTCAGCTTTGTGTTCCTAATGGTGTCGTCATTTTGCTATTCAGTAACCACATAGAGCTCAATTCTCACTTGAATTTTTCACATCAAAAATCAAAGAGAAATCAAAAGTAATTTCTGGAGAGAAGTTTTTCAGGTTTCTCTGTCTGGCAAAAAGGAATCTAATCTTAATTCTCCTACACATTGCTCTCTCTGGCCTCTTGGCCAATTATGTTGGGTTGGATTTAGTTTCACCCAAAGCAATCATCAGGTCATGGTGACTCTGGAAACAATTTTTTCTTTAAACTGAACTATTTTGTTCTTGTCTCTTCCCCCCGGTTGCTATAAAGCAAAAGGCTTCAGTTGTCTTCTCTCCAGAGAGATCAGCAGCAGCATGCGGAACAAGTGCTGTGCTAATGAAATCCTGTCTTGATTTAATCTAAGTAGGGATTTCAGTTAAACTCTGTTTGTTCAGTGACCCCCGCGGCACAGAATTGCCCTGGGGATGGCTCAGGCTATGGGACGGTCCTGGAGAAGTTGAGTCTGGGGGCTGAACCGAAGCGGTGGTATCCCAGTGCTGGTGTTATCCCCAGCTCCTGATCCTTTGCTGGCTACGACGGGGATAGAGCAGATGAGAAAACATCACTGGTCTCCTCTGTGTCACCAGGAATAGCTTTGTAATGTGAACGGCCACCACAGCGATGCCTTGTCACCCTTGTCATCCCCCTGCTGGGGATGCTGAGGAGGTGATGGGGGGGGAGGAAGGGTGCTGTTCCGCTTGGGCTGCTATCCTGCTGCTTGGCAGAGCGTCCCGGGACCCTGAGCAGCTCGCGCGGGTTGTGCGTGCCGTCCTATCTCATCTACAGCAGGCAGGTAAGAGCGCAGCCCCACCTTACGCTGGCACGGTGTGGAAAACTCCCTCCCAGACTCTGAAGCATATTACAATGATGCAGGATGTACCAAATGGACAGCATTTGAAGTGTTTCCTTATAGGATAATCAGAGGAAGTCATTGTATTAAATATCCATTTGTGTCATTAGCCTTTTATTTGGTGCTTTGTCCAGACATCCTGTTTGCTTCCCCTTTGAAGTAATGAATATATTTCCTGTGTGCCAGGTCCAACCCAAAGCTCCCATGTAAAATCGAGGCACTGAGCTGAGATCAGGTGCGTAGTCAGCGGGGAAATACGTGTCCAGACTCACCTTGTGTGAGGGGTTTTGGGATAAATCTAGAGCAGTGGACCTGTTGGAGCGGGTCCAGAAGAGGGCCACAAGAATGCTCCGAGGGCTGGAGCACCTCTCCTACGAGGACAGGCTGAGAGAGTTGGGGCTGTTCAGCCTGGAGAAGAGAAGGCTGCGGGGAGACCTTATTGCGGCCTTGCAGTGCTTCAAGGGGGCCTAGAGGAAAGATGGGGACAGGCTTTTTAGCAAGGTCTGTGGTGACAGGACAAGGGGTGATGGCTTTAAACTAAAGGAGGGGAGATTTAGGCTAGATATAAGGAAGAAATTTTTTACAATGAGGGTGGTGAAGCACTGGCACAGGTTGCCCAGAAAGGTAGTGGAGGCCCCATCCCTAGAAACATTCCAGGTCAGGTTGGACGGGGCTCTGAGCAACCTGATCTGGTTAAAGATGTCCCTGCTCACTGCAGGGGGGTTGGGCTAGATGACCTCTAAAGGTCCCTTCCAACCCAAAGCATTCTATGATTCAGTGTTTACTGGTTGCCCTTAAAACCACATGCCTTGGGCTACCCTGTCCAGAGGTTATAGCTATCTGCTTCCCGTGGTACAGGGGAGAAGTTTCTGGCATTTGAGACCTCGCACTACTGTGGTGGGACATGACAGCGATATCACTATGTCGTCCTGACTGGTTCAGAGATCTGGTCCAGCTCCCAGGGTACACAGAGCAAATGCTGAACCATAATTCCTTCTTTTAGGAGGTATCAAGTGCAAAGAATTGGGACCTCTATGTCTTTAAATGTGGTAAGTGGCAAAGCTGCTCCACATCCCTCTCCCTTCCTCCTTCCAGTTCCCACTGAGAAAGCTCCCACTGCCTTTCATGCAGGAAGGATCAGTGTCCAGCTACTTGTTTGCAGTAATTGCTTCATCTTTGCTACCTCACTCATCCTCAGGGGTTGAACCCGGGATGTCCACAGCTAGCAGCAAAAGCTGCTGTTTCTAAATCTGTATCTGGGAAAAGAGATGGAGGCTTTGTGTATGGGGCCTGGAGGTGGAGGCATGACATAGGCTAATGAGTAGATCACAGCCACATCCAAGGTACATATTAAATACCATGAGGAATGCTGTGCCAGCATGTGGGATCCTGCCCCAAGAAACAGCTGGAGGAGCTGCATAACCCTTCAAATGCCTCTTCACCCTAGACTGCGGTGGGGAGGGCAGGAGGGAGGGTAACCAACTGTTTGTGTCTACGAAACAAGTGCTAGCCTCTTTTGCTGCCAGGTCGGGAAGGGTTAATCGGGGAAGCACAGTCCCTAAGGACTGGGACTGTTGTTCCATGCAGATTGGCTTGTTCTTGTTTCTTCTATTGATCGCAATCACTCAGAGCTGTGCCTGTAACAAACTGCCTTAAATCATTGCAATCATAATAAGCACACCTCGGTAAATAATGCATGAGATGTCCGTAAGCCTATATTCATTAGAAGGAAGGTGCATATAGAGCATGGTAATCATCTGGGCTTGAGTGGGGGCTTGGCTGGTTGGATTGAGATGTAGTAGCTGCTAGGCATCAGCCCTGACCTGAGTTGGGTTTCAGGCAGGCTCCCCAGCCCCTCAAGATGTTGGAAATATAGACAGGCTCCTTTTCATGTTCATGAATTTTGCACGAGGTGTTTAAAATGCCTCCAAGGTTCACAGCATAACACAGGTTGGGCGGAAGTGGGCTTGTGGCAAGTCTCCAAATAGTATAATAGCAAGGCATCACAATTAATAGTTTTTAATATATCTTAATGACAACAAAACTCATAGCGGGTAACAAGTTTTGCTGTGAAAGCCTCATAGCCAAGTTAATGGTCTGGATATTAGAAGCCTTTGTTTTAAAATGCAAATTAAAAATGCTTAGTTTTCCATTTATCTTGAAGAGCAGAGCGGTGTTAAAGTGTGGAGCTTCTTTAAGGCAACTTTGTCTGCTCAGGCTGGGGGTTGGTGTAGCCCTTGGCCATACCCCACAGCGGGGTGGGCTCAGGTGCTGTAGCCTTCATTAGAAGGTTCCCAGGACAAATTACAGGGAAAATTAGTTAGGCAGTAATTTCCACCTCCCTTTCATCCTAGGGAGATGATGATGATGATTATTTTTTGTTGTTGTTTGTTAAATGACAGTGATAAGGACGGTTTGGCTTTTGTATGGTTAGAAGAGATGGAAGTGGAGGCAGAAACATTCCTGGCTATATCAGACAGCTGCGGATGGTGATGGGTCATTTCACTCCATTATGGTTTCTGGCAAGCGAGTATTAAAGGGTGTGTGAGGGCATCGTTTCTCAGCAATGACTTCATTTGGCTGTCTAAACAAACAGCCGTTCCTCACCAGGTGCAAAGGGCCTTGTATTTGTTTTTTTCCTCCGTGAAGGGAAAAGAAATACCTAAAGTGAAAATAGCACCAGTGGATTGTATCTGCTTGACGGCCGTGGTGGTCTCTACCTCCCACAAAACAGCAGTGACGTGAGCCACGGCAGGGAAAACTCACTTGTCCATGCTCATCCCCATGGGGTGCCTTCATGGCCAGATGAGTGGGTTCAAAAGCCTGGACCCCCAAACTCACAGATGACCTGTTCACACTGGTCAGCTCTAGGCTGTCTGTATCCAACATGCAGGTCTGCTGAGTAGTACCCACAGTGGGCTGAGTAAGGTCTGAGCTTGCACAGGGCATGAAGATCTTGTAGGAGCAGTTGCTAAGCCCCTGGAGGTATGTGCTGGAAGGAGGGCTAAGACTCTGGTGTGCTTGATCTGTCTGAGATTGGCTCCTCCTAAAACGCAAGCGTGGGAACTGATCTTGTGGATGGTGGCTGAGTCTGGCCTCGAGAACAGGTCAAGAGACAAACCTGGCTGGTAACTCAATCACGCAGCCCACTTCTAGCTGTCCTCCTGCACCCCATCCTTCACTGGTGCAGCTACTTGCATCTGAATGCTTACCCTCACCATGCATCAAACCTCAGTGATCCTGCGTTTCTTGAAGTCAGGAAGCGGAAAATTTGGAATTCTGCTGTCCCTGGAAGGAGATGTCCTCTTTGAGAGTGCCAGGGGATCAGCTGGTTTGGAAGAGCATCTCGGCTTCACTTCTTTCTGAACCAAACCAGAGCGTTTTATAGATGCAAAACCAATTTAAACGTATTTCAGATCCCTAAGTAGGCCACATCTCAGATAAATTTAAAAACCCAACTCTCCTGTTGGCAGCCACATCCTAAACTTTCATTAAACTGCTCTACCTTCATCTCTAAAGCTGTATTTTTGTCCCTGATACTCTTCCTGGAAGACTGTTGCAGAAACTCACAGCTTGTGGTTACGGTTAAATATAAGGAAGAATAGTAAAACTTTTCCTTTCTAAAAATACATTTCTGAGTGTCAAGCTCAGTCTTATCTCCAGGAGCAGTCTGAAGAGCTTGAGATGATTCTTGGGTCCTGTTTTTTTTCCAGAATCAATTCTTTTTGCTTCCTTCTAGTGTAATTAAAGAAATAAATCCCCCAGCAGCTCAGCTCCGCATAGAGCAGAGCCCCCCAAAGAAAAGTGATGATCCTAGCTATTTTATAGTTAAACTATATTTTTTTTTTCTGTACTTTTAGCTGGATTGTCTGTCACAGAAGCAGAATGACAAAGAGAGAAAGGGTCAGTAAATTTTAAGCTGGTCCAGTTAGACTGGAGAAGAAGGATCATCTAACCTGAGGGAAAGCAGATAAATGGGGAAACGTTACCCAGCCTGCCTTCACCTTCATGCTGTGCTGCCTCGGATGCTGCCTGCGTTTGCAATGCTCACAAGAGATGCGGCAATTTGTAGCCGTCGATCCTGTCCATGTCCCCTAGAAGTGGAGCCCCAGTACGGGCATCCAGTGCATGGGCACGGGTGCTGGAGCGGAGTGTGGTGTGTAACGCATCTCTGCTGGCCCGGCTGCTCAGGGAGGCAGCTTTACCCAGCAGATGGTGGTTAGAGCCCATCCTCTCCCTTTCTTTGGTAACCTGAGCCAGGATTTGAGCCGAGGCCTCCAAAGGTGAAAGGCTAATACACTCGCCTCCCTCCCTGCCACTGAGCCCCCTTTGCTTTGTTAAGGCGAGGCACTAACTTTGGGAAATCGCTCCTGCAACCCATAAATGATGAATGAAATGAGAAAGCCCTGCTCGGTGCGCAGGGATAATGTGCTGGCTGCTGGGCTGTTTGCTCTGTGATATTCAGCAAACAGGCTGCAAAGAAAGCTTGACAAGGTCCTGGACAAAAGGAGAGGACAATCAACTGAAAAACTCACTGGGTTCAATTATGGTCTGGAATTTAATCCCAGTAGGTTTGGTAGGGCTCCCTCCCTCCAACCATTTGCCCCCCCCGGCAAAATCCATCTTGCAAGTAGGTTTCTCTGAGGTCTCGGGACAGCATGCAGAGGTGTTAGGCTCATAAAGGGTTTCTTATTCACAGAAAGCCCTGTAGATACCACAGAAGCTTGTACAGATTACTTCTGGGTGAGGCCATAATGCTGGAAGTGAAAGGGGCTGGGATGTCCTTGCGGCTGGGAAATCCAGGCTGCAAAGAAGAGAGGGGTGGTTAAAGCCCATAAATAGTTCTCAACTAATGAAATTGCTGGGTGGGGAAAAGGGGAAAATAGCTCCTTTTTAAAGCAGATGAGGCAAACATGCCTCCTAACATATTTTCTGCTCATAAAACTCAGTCTGGGTTTCTAGGTAACTAGTGGAGATACCCCAGGGAGGAGTTTCTAAGGGTTTCCCACAGTTACCAGATTTGAATAACCAAATGGAAATGCTGAATATCAACCTTACCTCGCACAGAGCGTGGCTTACCCCATCCCACCTCTCCTGAGGCTCACTCACGTATGAAGCAAACCTGAAAGCCTGGGGGTCCTTCACATTGGGAGACCTACTGTTGGGATCCAACATCCACCAAGTACAAGACTAAGAGGGCCCATTATGACACAATCCAGTATATCTCCTGCCTATCTCTGCTTAAATCCCAGTTTTGCTCTCTATGTCTGATTGTAGTCCTGGATTCCCGGGGCTGCCCATCCTCTTGCAGAGCCATCTCCATTAGATGGCTTGTTCGCCTGCTGGATGGGGATTCAGAGGCTGATGGGCATTTATAAGGTACTGATCCTCCTCCAGATCTTGCTGTTTGTTTATTTTGTTTTATTTCTAAGCATTTTTATTTTATTTCTAAGCAGCTTTTACTTTCTGGAGCTCAAATTCTCTGCTGGTCTTAGGCTCACCTTCAGCTCTGCCTTTGGCCTTTGTAATAAGGTAGTGAGTAAAGTTAGTTATCAAAGGCACAGAGAGGTTCAGGTGTTGGGATGGATTTTTTTCCTTGCTGGCCATGCTTTGCTCGTAGGACCAGGCTGTGCCTGCAAACAGTGGGGGGTTAAGCAAGGAAAAGGGCTCCTTCTTCCTTCCACTGTGAGGGATGGAGCTGGGAGTGAGCAGCGGTCCTATTACAATTATTTTGATTATTTCTCCCTGACTCTTTAAGATAGTTAAGTTTACCCTAATTATTACTGCACTGGAAATAAGCATTTGGATCCCAGTTAAGCCTGGATGTGAGCAGAGGCATTACAATGAAATCAAACTGGGTGAACATTTGGTTTACATTGGACTTTTTCCATACTGGTTCCCCATCTTTACTGGGTTTCAGACCAGTTGATCCAGTGTGTGAATGATTGTCTGGTACAATGCTGCAGTCCAAAACAGTACAGGGTTCTTGCCAGTCGTTAACTGAATCTCAAGTCCAGGGAAGCCTTGAATCGCAAAGCGGGGAATCCGAGTGGGTTAAATGCACTGGTGCTGTTTTGTGCACAAGGACAACTTAAATCTAGGTAACAAACTTTACATGTTAGTTGCTGCTGTTAAAAAGCAGCTATGGAGAAAGTAAACGGCCAGCTGATCATCCCTGCAATATAAGTGGGCCTCAGGATGGAGAAGATGCAGGTATTTTTTCCTGTTTGCAGCCAGTGCTGTGGTGAGCAGGCAGGGATGCTGAAGGGACAACAGCACAGAAATCATTTACTGTTGTGATTGAATTTAATATTACTCATGTCCATGCAAACCGGTGGCCACATACATGAAGGCGCAGGGCAGTGCCTGTATCCTTCCTACTGTGCGGAGGAAGGTGAGCTGCTGATGTGTGTGGAAAGGATAAGTTCAGAGGAAGGAAACAGCACGCGTCTCCTTCCAGAGGGTCAAGTCTGCACAGGCAGGATGGGTGAAAATGGCTGCGATGAAACCTGGTGATAAGTGCATTGAAAGGGGGTGTCTTTCTGCAGATGCAGAGGTCAGGTGTGACTGTCTGCAAAGGCTGAGAAAACTCTCAACATCTCAGGGTTAATTAACACAGGCTGCCAATCTCTGCAAACACAAGCTGCTCTTGTGTTTGCAGAGTAGAAGGAGCTGTAAATGAAACGCAACAAACTGTGCGGCTGACAAGTGAAGAGAAGAGGTTGTCTTATTAATCAAAGTCTGGACAAGATGGTCTGATGAACTAGTTTCAGACCAATCTTGTCAAGCCTGGGACTAACCAGTCCCTGCTGCTGGCAGAGATGTTGGGCAACCCCGCCAGTTGCTCTTGCCCTTGCAACGTGTCATTTGCTGTAGCTGTTCTCCCGGGTCTTGCTCCCGGTCATTTTGTCCTAGCGGCCAATTTCTGCTTCCCGACATGGCTGTCCTTGTCCCTGCTCCCAGCCAACCCACCCTACCATGCCAGGCTGGCCTTCGTTGTACAGGGCCCCTCCCAAAAAGCCCATGAGTTTGCAGGATGGTCCAGTGCGACTGAGCCTTTCTCTGACCTCGCTCTTGCTGTGGTACACCTGCCCTGTCTCTGATTTCTTGACTCTTGGCATCCCCAAGCATCCCTGTAGCCCAGGCTTGTGGTTTAGTACAATCCCAGATTTCTCCATTTCCTAATGCCTGCTCCAAAACCAGTTCTAGTTGGGCTCAAACCACTTAGGCTACCTGCACCCTTTTCTAGCTTAACTGGTGGTTTGAAGCCCACAGGAGCTGCTTATGTCTGTTCAGGGATTTAGCAGAGGCTGACTTGCGCTGTGAGGAGAGGACTGTATGTTCTGCACATCCCTCCTGCCCTGAAGCCACTGCTTTATCTTCAGATCTATTTTATTCCCCCCAGTAGACACTCTTTGGGAGGACAGTTATAAATTAAAAGCAAATTATGCAACCTGATACCATCAGTCAACAGACACCTATCTCTGCCCACACACCCTGAATAAATGAAACCACCATCATATCTGACTACAGACTGTGGAAGAGCTGAGGGGGGGGTTTGAAGGTCAAAATGCTCAGACACTGTATCCATCATGCATTTGGGCAGATTTTGAATAGCGCTGCATCAAACAACTGCCTCTCCCTTCGCGGTCGTGCTCGGAAACACTGGCAGTTTCAGGTGACAGCTATTGGATCAAAAAGCAGAAGCAGTGGCAGAAAATTTCCTTTGGAGGAAAGATGGATGATGCGCGTTTCTGCTTGCTGTGCTGAGTACCTGATGCAGTCTGGGATCTGCTTCTCGTTACAGGGAATATTCTCTCCTGTAGCCGCTGCTGCAGGTGCACAGACCTTTGGAGAGTGCCGACAGCCAGGCGAGGAGGTCCGGATGATGGGGTGCAGGACATCCATTCTTCCCTTATTGCGGGAAGGGGGTGCACGACACCACTTTTCTTTGCCTTGACACCAGGTACGTAACCCCCCGGCTCCCCGGGAGCTCAGCTCCACCCGTGCTGGAAATCAGAGCTGGCTGCATCTCATTTCCAACCACCTTTTGACCAGCGAGAGATCTGGTGTCTCTGGATCCGTCCAACACCGTGCACTCCATCCATCCACCCATCCCACCACCCCCTCCTCCCAGCTGCAGTTCACCATCACCTGTGTAAATGCGGCTCCCCGTTAAGTCCGTGCTTGCAAAGCTTTAAAAGACTCCAGACACTGAAACCCAACTGCTCAGGGCTGTGCTGCAACCAGCTGGGTGCTGTTTATTGCCCCCAAAGCTCTCTCTAATTGCAGGAGCTAGCGAGTCAGCGCCGACTGAGGGGCTCGGCTGCAGGCTCCTGTTTCATCGGAGGTGGCTGAGCGCAGCAGTTACTCTCTCCCGCTTTCTTCCACGCGAGGATTTTGTGTCTCGGGGTGAGATACAGGTCTGGCAGCTCAGTGTGAGCTCTCAAAGCTTGTGTGAGAGCCCACGTCCCCCCCCTTCCTCCCTGCCTGCCTTTTCCTTGCGGGCAGCGTGGAGCTAACCCCACCCTGACACGAGGGATGCTCCAGCTGGTGTCCATAAAAGAGATCCCCATCTCGTGCTTCTGTCCTGTTCTCCACAGAGCTGAAGAATTGAATTTTCCTCTGAAAACCCCACTGTCCATCTGGAGAAGGGCGAGGCCAGGCCTGTCCTGAAGCTGAATGCTCTTCTGTGGTGGAAGGCGAGGCATAAAATTAGGCAACCAGGGGAGCTAGTGGAAGATGAGAGTGATCTCAGAAGTGCAGCTTGAGGGTCCTGTGGAGCAAAGCCCTTGAAACAGGTCTCCTTGGGGCAGGGACAGCCTCCTGCATGGTTTGCCCTCCGTTGGTACCTGCTAGGCTTCTCTGTTCCTGATTTAGTTGGTTATGCACCAAGAAGCTGTTTTGGTAGCATGTCACCGTTTCTAGAGATGGCGTTCCCTTCCTCACGTTTGCTTCTGTGGCCACGCAGCAGGAGCAGGAGGGTATTTCTTCTGCTTGGTTGGGAAAAGCATCCAAGCTACTGTCTCCTTCATATGGCCGAAGAGTGCTGATGGATGCAGTGGGTGGCAAATGCCCAGATTTTCTTTAAATCGCCAAATTCTCTGCTCTCGGTGACATCCAGATAGCACTGCAGTAACTCTCTGTGCAACTTTGAGGCACCCTCTCTCCAGAGCTCAAGCGAACCTGTTGCATTTCAGGTTGGTTGGATAACTTCTCCAGTGACAAGCTCAGCCCACAAATAAGGTTTGAAGGACATTACTGCATTTCCCAAGAGCGCCCAGCTTTTGAAATGCCATTTTCCCTGGTATTAGGAGTTCTGGAAGCTGAAGCCAGCCAGAAGATCAGTATCTTTAACCGTATCATGAGGAGTTCTTTTGGGAAAAGGCATCTGTATAATGAATTGTCATAGGTACATGAACGAAGTGTTGAAAATCAGCTGAGGGGCAAAGTGTACGGGGGAGGGTGTGTCTCTGGGTGTGCTGAAAGGAAATGTTATCTCCAAATTGCTCATTAAAAACTTCATTTTAATGTCCTGATTCAGATCCTGTTTATTCCAGAGCAATCAGGAGTAGCTCCCCTGAAGCAAAGCCTGTGCCCGGCGATACGGCAGTACCAGCCAGCGGGGTTGCAACAGGAGGAACGTGAGAGCAGGGTACATCTTGGACTCCTTGTTGTTTTGGAGCACGCAGCAGTTTTAGCTCCACCTCAGGAAAAGCCTCATTTGAGGGGATTTCTCTGTCGATATTGAATATAACCCCCAGCTGTTGATTCTTTGGTCTGCCTGGCTTTGACCATCAGCTGGTCAGTCCTGGGTCTGCTGCTCTCGAGATCCAGTAACGCTGCTTTGGCAGATTTTCGAGGCAGTTCATGAGTAGTCATTCAAACGCTGTTCAAAACCCTCATCTAATAAGCTAGTAGCAAAGCAGCTTCCAGAGCTGTACTCTATTCCAGCAACTCCCTTTGCCAGCTAGAAATTACGCTATTTTCCAATTTCATTATTACCTCTGTTTTTTATTACAGCATCATTAGAGTGAGAAAACTGGAAAGGAAGCGGGGATTGTATAATGCAGGAAACAGTGAATTAATACCTCCACCATATGATGGAACGGTGCAGAGCTGTGACAGTGTCAGGGAAATACAGAGCAAATAAAGATCATGCTGGCTGGATGAGGATGAGGCTTCTCCACGTGCTCTGAGGAGTATTAACTTGCAAAAAGAATTATTTCTCAGAAATGCAAGATCTGCATTTTCTTCTTGCACGTACATGTGCCTGCTTGTGAATAAAACCGTCGCAGGGATATGAGATATGGGGGTGGGGGGGAAGCTTTTATGGTACATAGATGGGCTTTAGCACATCAGGAAAAGAAAGCTGATTTACTGCCTGGGAAGTCTTGTCAGGGCATTTTAAGGAAGGGGCTACGTACGATGATAACAAAGAATTGTCTATTCCTTACCATGTGGTTCTCCAGTGCTAAATCCTGAGAAGTGTTTATTAGCTCTTGAGCATTTATAACTACCAGCTTCAGTGGGCCAGGGTCTGAATAGGAAAGTGCAGCTCATGGCAGCCAGGAATGTGGAGGGGTTTGTCTTTTTTATTCTGAAAGGGTAGGCAGCACTAAATAGAGAAAAACACCCTGTTTTTTTCTTTTTTTTTTTTTTTTTTTTTTNTTTTTTTTTTTTTTCCTCCCCTGCCACTTTTCAAATGACATCTATATTTTCAGGCTCGCTGACCTTACGCTGACATACACAAATCAGACAAATAACCTGTTATTTACTGTGCATCCTAAAATTTCTGGCAGAGCATGGAAACTCAGTTGTTATAATACATGGAAATGGCATTGCTCGCAGTTTCTGCGGATCGCTTGGGTAAAAGCCTTTGTAAAACGTATCCCTTAAAAACCCATTTTGTTTGTAGTAACACCAGAAAGTAATTAAATACGGGTATGTATCATTTTTATTTTGACGCTGTCTTTTGAGAAGTTAAGTGATTGGTTAGGGTAAACAGCTCCGCAGCAGAAGCTGTACGTATCTGTTGTGCAGTTGTCAGATCTCAACAAATGTGCTTTTAATAACAGCTTGTTATTCAGTTCGCTGGGTTGCGAGTAGTCGCAGGTCTTAGAAACAAGTTCTTATTTATATATCTGCTGATCATTTTGAATGCCTGACAGCGCCGCAATAAAGATGCCTCTTAGCTGAGTAAATGTCTTCAAAGGAGCTGCAGGCAAACAGATAGCGAAGGGGAAAACAGAAATATGTCTTGGAAAGCATCAATGGGCAGGGAACTATGAATTTTAAAGTATAAAATCCGGATTATACATTTCTAGAGCCTCTTGAAGCTTTAAACTCTTTACAGCCTGTTGAGAGCAGAATGATCTCTGGCTTCCTGCGAGGAGGCCAGCGCCGGGGTGGAGAGATGCAGCTGCTTCACCGGCACAGAGCAGCTGGGCAAGGCTGGAAGGGATGTGCAGAAGCGTTTTGCATCACCTGAAGATGCAAGGAGGAGGTGGAAGGAAGCCGGTTGCAGTGACCTAACCTGCGACGAGCCCCTGCAAAGGCGGCGGCTCTTGGGCACGCTCCTGCTGCGACTGTGGACATCAGTGCGGCAGGCTGGGGCCACCCCCAGCAATGTTTTGAAGGTCCAAGAGTTATGTAGGAAAATTATGGGATGTGAAATAAAATGCTAGGTGATCGATGAAAAACATACGTTTATTGAGATGTAACAGTCAATTGCATGGCTGTTAAACAGCTATAACTATGTATTAAATAATCAGTTCAGCTGGTATTTATTTAATATAATCGCAGCCTATTAAACCTGAATTAAGTACAGAGTTAAGTGTCTCTGGGACACACAGCCGAAAATGGTGCCAGGAACATTTTATGTTGCCTGAAACCCTTTGTGGAAAACTCCCACAAACACAGGCTTTGCAAAACTGTCCTTCGCTTGACGGGGGAAACACAATAGGAGATTTTTAATTTTGACCTGAACTGCGGCAGAGTTATCTAGCATCTTTTACCTACGCCGAGACTTAACGTAGATGCATAATTTCTACAGGTCAAAAATATTTGACTGACTTTCTGGAACCGTTCCTACACAGATTTTTGTATGGTTTATTTTGCTTTACTTGCACATCTTTGCTCCCCTGATTGCCTGATACTTATGCAGTTATTCACACCAGCACAAAGTGAGTCCAAAGTAAATGTAAAACGCTGCTAAATCAACACGGAATTTGCTCTGACCTGGCTGGGCTTACAAATGGGAGATGTGAATAAGGAGCAACTCGCTCTGAAAATGCGAGGTCAGAGGACCCAAGGGGATGTATAGTCCTCAACTCCCAGCAACTTCTCATTTTCCTTCTGCTGGCTTATGGAGGGTTGTGCCCTGGCTCACGGGCATGGGCCGTCGGTGTGGTTTACTCGATGCGTGTTCCAAGTGCTGTTCTGGAGGGTACTGGTGCCAAACACCTTGGGGCTAGCGCACACCGATACCTGGGGTGAGACTCGTGTCTGTTACTTGGTGAAATTGCTGCCATTGATGTTCTGGGTTTGGGTCAAAGTATTTCTATTTTTGCTTACTTTATGCCTCTTCTTTCTCCTTTTTAGTGACAAATGAAACCAAGCAAAGACTCTTGTCTTTCAAAATAAATATCGAGACTGAATGCCACATAAACTGCATATGGTGTGCATTATAGATTTATTTTCATGAGCGCTTGCAAAGCAAAGCTGCTGAAGTCGGGGCAGACCCTCGCTCATTAGCCCTCAATGCCAGGGCTGTCTGCGGTATTTCACGTGCAGATTATTTGCGTTTCTTTTACTGGGCTTTGTGCCTTTCCCCAGCTTCCTGAGCCGATATGTCATTTCACCGTTCCTGGGGTGTGGGAGTGCTGTGGAGAGCCGATGGCAGTTTATTCTCCCCATCAGAGATGACTCCCCCGATAGTGGCGAATACGAGCGGAGAGGCGGCGAGTGAACCCACGCGGGGTGTGATCCTGCCTCCCAAAGTCTCTCCCATCTTGCAGCGGGGGCAGAAACAAGCCGGGATTGCGCTAACTGGGCAAATCCCAGTTCCTGTGGAACCTGAATGCCTCTGTGTAATGAATGCTGCCTCCGCCATCCCCGTTCCCCTCCCTCCGGCTAATTAGCCCGCGTTTAACACCCAGACAAAACCCTGCTGCACCTGCACTGCCTTGGGAAGCACAATGCTGAGGCAGCCAACAAAGCGGCGTGGCAGGGACCCCAACGCGCTGAAAGCCCTGCCATCCCTTGCAAGCGCTACTTTGAAAAAGGATGATAGAAAAGGGGGAAGGAAAGGAAAAAAAAAAAAAAGAGGAGGAGGAGATTCACTCGCTTGGACTTTTTCACTATTGGAGAGAATGGGTGAAAGCCCCACAAAAGCGGCTTAATAAAGAGGAGAGGGAGAACAAGGCGAGAGGGGAAGTGCAGGGCAGGCTGAAAGGAAGGAGGGCTTTCCAGGTTGTATTGTCCCCTTCGCCCTCCAGAGATCCTTAGTCAATGTCTCAAAAGCCGTCGATGACATCAAGTTGATTGGTTTTGCTGCAGCCGTTAAAAGTAGCGGCTGGAGAATCGATGCGGCCATCTTCCGCGCAGGACCCACTTGTTAGGAGGACAAAACGAGTCTCATTCATGGGCACTACAAAGGGGTGAGCTCTGCTTTGATGTGGTGATGGATGGCCCCTTCACCTGTTTCTTCCCTTGGGAGGAACTGTGCGATGCATTTTCATCCGGCGCTCTGGCCAAGTTCTTCCTAGAAATAGCTGCAGTTCAGCAATAGGTGAAATTATTCATTTTTGAAAAAATACCGAAAAGTCTCTAAAGAGAAGAATACACATAATTTTCTACCTCCCATCCAAAAAGGGCAGCATTTTTCTTCCCTGCGCTATACACATGTGGAAGGAAACCTTATGTAGAACCTGTGTTTTTTATGGCCACGTTGGATGACAATTTGGCTCACTTTTAGGCGATGGCTTTTAGAAGACGGTGCTGCTTTGCCATAAATAGAGGTTAAGTCTCAGGTGTGCCACATGGGGGGATTCGGGCTCCCACGCTGATCGCTCTGCAGTTCATGTAGGCAGCCTCAGGAGAGAGCCAAGTGGGGTGCATTGCTCGCAGTCACCTGCAAGATGACCTGAATTGCTGCGATTGTTTGTGTGATAGATAAGCTGTGCTACGGGAGCGAAACCAGAAATGGGATGGTTAAATGACTTTCCTGAGATTGCTGAAAGAGTAAGTGTTGAGGATGGCTATAGACCTCAGGAGATTCTTATTTCCAGGCCAGTGTGGCCGTATCTTTAGTCATCTTTTCTTGTTATTATTTGTACAGGATGGAAAAAGTGGAGCCCACAAAGCCCAGCTGAGATCGCAGGTCTGTTGTGCAAGGTGCTGTATTTCTCCTTGCCTGAGTTAGCGCTCCCTGATTCACAGTTTGGTGCAAAATTCCTGAGGCAGGTCTTACTGGAGAGAGTCTGTTCCCTGTGAATGAGCTCTCTGACTTAGCGATTCGCTGTTGTTTGTGCTTAGGAGGTCTGGGACACCCCGAGCACATCCACATCACCTTCACATCATCCCCAGGAACACCAAGGCATCAGGGACATGGGTGGGTTGTCTGTGACTGACCAGTTGCAGGGTGATGCCCGTGCTGGTGGGATGTCTGGCATTTGGCACTGCAGGACAAACGGTCAATTAGGAGATTGCTCATAAAAGCAGTAGTAACAGTCATTACAGGCTTCAGGCGTAACATGGTTGATCTCAAAACATGAGCAGAATACATTCAGGCTTAAATAGGAGAGCGATCAGAAGGTCAGTCCCAACAAGAATCCCTAGGAGTCTAATACACTGGACACAAATTAGTATCATCAGTTCAAACACCTTGAAAATTGGAAGTAAATTACTTCAGACACTTAAGACAGATGGTATCTACGCACCAGGCAGAGCCAGAAAGCCCATCTCTCAGGGCAACGCCCGTTCCTCCCTCTCCTGTGAGCTGGACCGCAGCAGTGAGATGGTGGGGCTATTGCTTGATGCTGATGTGGATTCCCCGAACCTCCTGGAACAGCAGACGAGAGAAGTGGAAAAGAAAGTGATTTGCACCTGGGAACGGATGATTTTTCTTGAAGTACTGCTTCAGTTTCATCCAGAACATGAGCAGAAGAGAGAAAAAGTAGTTCACTAACCCAGTCTCCTGCTGCATCCTCCTACAGTGATATAAATATGGCTGGAAAATGTCTGTACTGTTTATTACTTCGAAGTCAAATGTGCGCCGGTTATTTTCAGAAACGTGGGAGAAGAAATGCTTTCTGGCTGGCTTTGAGTTGCTAGGTCATCTAACAAATTTCCCTTTCCCTGTCCCCCTGCTTTTATATACATATGAAAATGCAGACATGGATATTTTAATGTATATATTAACACTAGACCAAACGTTGGTATGCTGTTTGGAGATGTGTGGCATAGAAATAAATCACTGAGGAAAGCAAGGAAGGAACATGTGCTTCTCCCTGGCAGCTTTGGTTTGCTCAAGGCTGCACAACCGAGCAAGACAGCTCCTGAACAGGCAGGCAGGTGGATGAGGATCAAACCCTATGGGCAAAAGGACCATCCACCATTTTCCTGCGGGTTTGACAGGGGATTTAAAGTGTGTTTAGGGAGTAGCTGGAGGGGGTTCAGCACAAGGCTGACAGCTTCAAGTGGGGAGAGGGCTCCTGGCAAGGAGAGGGGAGGGGAGGGCTGGTTTCTCTGTTCCCCAGGGCTATGTGGTTGAACAGGGGCTGCAGCCTTGGGGGACCCTGTGGAGCAGGCTGCTGTGGAAGTGGTGGAGGAGAGGACATAGAGGACAACTCCCTGCCTCGCCCAACTGTGTGAAAGTGTCCCAGGACATCAGCTCCAAACAGCCAACCAAAGTGAAACAAGACTTTAAAGAAAGCACAAGGTTAAAGAAGATTATCGAGCTCTTTTTTTTCCCACGTGTCGGGTTGCTATTATTTGCTTTCTGACCCTTATGATTAGATAAAACAAAAAAAAGCCCTTGAAAAGCTGACTTAGGTCTACCCAAGGCCATGAAAAGTGGAGGTGCTGTTCTGACAAACAACGAGACATTGGAGCTAGCACGTAGCAGAAGGCACCAGGGACTGAACCCCCACCTGATGCCACCAAGAGCAAGCTAGCTATGCTTGGGGGCACCCCACGCTTTCCAAATCTCTGCCTTTCCCTCAGGAAGCTGGTGTCATCCTGTCTGTGACATGGGGGCAAGGCTAATTGCATAGCTCGAATGCTAGGAGAATGGCTACGTGCAAATCTCCCTGAGAACATGGCCTGCTCGTTACACTCAGTATCATTATCCGTGCCTTTCTAGACACGCAATGGATGGACAACCACGGCCTCGAGAGGATTTTGTGCACAGACCTGTGCACTGATAGAGAGGAGAGCTGTAACGAGGAGGAGGGCAGGGCCTGGGGTTGTCTTAATTGAGTGTTAATGGGTCCCAACTGGGAGACAGGCTCAGCTGGGTGTCAATTACCCTAATTGATAAGAAGCTCTGATTGGATCCTTGGAGGAAGCTAGTTCCTCACTGAACTTACTAAAGGGAGGCTGGAAAAGGAAATAGCTGTTGCTTAAAAGGGGGAAGGTTTTGGTTATTGATTTTTTTTTTTTTTTTTTTTTTTATTTTTGATTTGGAAATTTTCTATGACGCAAGTGGAAGGATTGAAAAACAAAGCAAAAACCAAGAGAGCTCTGTGTGGTGGGGAGTGAGACTGCCGTGGAGCAAACAAAAATGCTTAGAAGAAAGTTTCACGGGGCAGGTAGGAGAATGGAGCCTTGGCAGGGCTTCCTGATGGGTGTCTACTTGTTCAGCTACTTGTAAGGAAAAACTAGAGCTGCATCTTTCTGCTGTTGCTGTGGTGCTTCCCAGCAAGCGAGCGGGGTTGGAAGGGGAGTGGGTGGAAGCCACAGGCTGCAGGGAAGGTGGTGTTATGGCTCTGGCTCCCTCCTTGCTTGGTCGCAGCTGCAAGATGCAGAGCTGTCTGTACTGCTTGCAGGGGCTGGTGTGTGCTGGAAGGTTGGGTCCCCAGAGGCCTGCAGTAAAATATGGCTTATCTATATGTTAGGATGAGGATGCCTATTTGAGCTTGGGATAGCTCTGTAAATTTCTGCTGTACGAAGTATCGGGCTCTGTGTCAGTGTTATGTGGAGAAAGGGGGTTGGGGAGAGCAGCTTTTTTTCTGTATGTCTCTGAGCATGCTGGCAATACTGATGTGAATGAAAGGTTTTGCCTTAAAATAAGATGGTTTCCTTCCTCCTGGGATCTGTTTGTTGCAGCTGTTGCTCACAGTTGGAATAGATGGGTCCAAAGGAAATAGGAACTTCTGGTTGTCTTTGAGTCTGTCAGAGTTAACCCTTTGCAAAGAAGAAGGAAACTGAGGCATGGAGAGGTTGTGCACCAAATGCAGTCCAGCAAGTCTAAACTAGCTCCATTCTGCCAGATAAATCAAGACTGTAACCACACAATTGTGTCTGGTGGTGGTGGACTCTTTGCTGTTCATTTTGCTGAAAATACTGGAACCTTTTCCTTTGCTTGCCAGATTGATCCATGGCCCTGACTCTCTATTGAGAAATGATACCTTTGGTGTCTCAGTCAGAGCCCTTTAAATCCTTCGCACAAAGGGTTTTCCCTTCCTGTAGGAGGAAGGAGTGCAGCAGGCATCGCGCAGCCTTGCTGCAGTGCCAGGCGCTGGTAACAACCTCGTTAGAGGATCCCCTCTTCCTCTCTCTTTTTCTCTCTAGGACCATAAAGCACTTGCAGATGTGAAGGCAGCTTCCAGGCATGGCTCACCTGCTCTTTGCAGTGCTTGGTTGCGATGCAGCTCCAGGGACCCCTTGTAAAAGTATCAAAGGGATGACTGGATGTTTTTGTTAGGGTAGATGTATTGCCTCTGATTTGGTTTTCTGGCCCAGGTTTTGTTGTGTTAAAGCTTTATTCTTCTATGAGCAGCTAAGGCACCTGGGCAGACCAAAGGACTAGTTAGCCCAGCACCCTGCCTCTGAGGCTGTAGTTTCATGATTATTAGTACTGTCTTTGTGCATTGGGCCAGTCAGTGATACATCTGATCTGGATCACCCGCTGGCACGTACAGAACTTGCACTGGTTTTACACTTGTATGCTGAGGAAGGAGGCATGTAGGAAGCCAGATGATATTTAGTGGAACACAGACACCTAATCTGTCAGAATTAATCCATGAATATTTTTGGAGCTGGAAGAATGAGGCTTTATTAGAATGGTACTCTACACCGTTTTTTGTCATGCCTTTGAGCTATAACTGGGGCAAAAAATGCTGGACTTGATGCGGTTTTTTTTTTGAATCACAGCCTTAGATGGTCAATATTAAATGCTTTGGGAAAGAGGATCAGAAGGGGGCAGGTAAGGAGTGATTATCCTCATACTGTTCCCTCAGATGCTGTTAACCAAGCAAGACTGGCCATAATCATATGAATTTTATCTGCTTCTGCTGATGAAAAAGGAAAAGTACAAGAGAGGCATCAAGGAAACCAGCACAGTCTCATCCCCAAGTGCGCACTGCTGACTTATCAGCTTTTAAATTGCTGACAAATGGCAAGCTCCTGTAATGATCCAGTTCAGAGAGTACCTTCTTGGAGAAACACAGGGATGCTTCTGGCAGGGTCATTACTGGAAGTCGTTAATCACTGATTTGATATTCAAAGCTGATGGCGAAGTCAAAATAGGTCAGCATGCTAATGGTCATCAGCGGTGGCAACGGCCAATTTCCACAGAATTATTGTCAGCACAAGCAGCAATAAGCAGCTCAGAAAAGGCAATCTTTTATTTTTAAATGGGGGCCAATATGGGGTGGGCTGCAGGAGCAGAATGAACCGCTGCCTGACAGGAGGCAGATTTGCTTCTAATTGGAAGAGGCGAGCAGTCAGGGGAGATGCAGCTGTAACTCCAGGGGCAAGCAACATTTCCTAGCTGAGACCATCTGCTGTCGTTTTCGACTGAGAAATTAAACAAGGTAATGCTTCTGGTTAGCACGAGGGAGCTGGCGTGCGTCATGGGTGAGCATCGGTTGCGGGGGGTGGTCTGTCCTAGTGACTGGAGAACTGTCCTTCCTTGACTGCCTCCTCCAGTGTGAGAGTTGGGCAGAGCTGTGTGTTGCCCAGTTTAAAGGTGGAAAATAAATGCTGGGGAATCTTGAAGTCATTGCTCAGCCCTTGTCTGGGAGCACACTGCTCAGAAGGCTACAAAATGCCCTTTTGTATGCAGTACCGCTGTTTGCTGGCAGGCCTAAAAAGATGCCCCAGGAACAACTAAGGCAGGTTCATGGTATGTTTTCCCCCAGTCCCACACAGTGGTGTGGAGGTACCATCTGGAGCCCAACTGGTGGGAACTGTTGGTTTGCTAACATGGACAATTTGCTGTGGACCCTCTTGTTTGTGCCCGGTAGTTTCCTGCTCTGTTAAAGTAGCTGAGTCAGTTTAAAAGTATTTTGATATTTAGTTTTATTTTTTTAAACACTTGGAGCAGTTTTCCCTCAAACACTTTCATTTGGTTTCTTTAAAAGAGAAATGAGAGCACTGATTCTCACTGGGAGCCAGAAGTGGTGCTGCCCAGTTATGGCTCAAAGCCGTGAGGGGTTCTCCAGCCTGTACTTATTCCTGCACTCGTGGGTGAGGAGCTGCTGTGCTGATGGCTGTGCAAAATCAGAACAAAAAGACTGTTCCTGCCCTATAAATCTCCCCGTCTAACTCCATCCTGTTATCTCAGACATTTTTCTTTGGGAAAGAAAGATTCCAGCATCACGTTAGGGATTACTCATTACTCTGAATTATTGACTCAGGGTATGTGAAGCTGAGGCATCTTGAAATTATTTCTCCACAAAAGCATATGTGGTGTGAGAACAATACCTCTGGAAATGGAGAGAGCAGGACAACAAGCGCTGTTTGATCACTCTGACTTTTGCCGAAGGCAGGTTTCCATCAGGGGATGAGGCAGGAGCTTCATCACCCTTCACTTCTCTGCCCCTGTGCTCAAGTGGCCTTTAGCTGGTGCAAGCTTTACTGAAATGGACACACATGTACTAGGAATTGGACTTGAGACCAGCAATTAATTTCACATAATACCTTTGTTGTCCCTGACTTGGACCAGATTTGAACTAGTGACCTGGAGATGAAAGTCACCATAGTCCCTTAATAGTCCCCTGAGGCAGGCAGGCAGCCTTCTTGCTGGCTGTGCTAAAAAACCATGGCCAGGCTATTTCCCTGCCTCCCTCAAGTTTAACCCTCTCCCACCCCCCTTCCTTTTCCCCACCTCCTCCAGCTCTCGACCGGGATAAAAGGAAGAGCAATGAGAGCCATATGCGAAGCCTTTTAACCCCTCTGCAATGGCCTGTGGTGAGTCTGGCTGGGGGCTGAGTTGTGCAAGTCCTGGGGTCCTCCGGGTTGCTTGAGCCTCCAGACATGGCTTTGGGAGGGGACTGCATCAAGTGGAAGTGTATTTGCTGGAGAAGAAATGGGAGTGTTCAGGAGCAGAAGACCTGTAACTGGCATCCAGGTGTAGAGCACAAGGCTCTCCCTGTTTCCTTTCATTCTTCATCTGACGCTCATCCAGCCTTCTCCTTGCCCTAGTCCCCTGCATCTCCCCATGTGGAGGCAATGGCTGGTGGGATGGGTTGGAGAGCAAATTTCCAGCATCTGTGGTGTTGCAAGTCTGAGTGCAGACACAAGGAATTACCCTTTCCCGTAACGCTATCTTCAATCCTCTTCCTAATGTAGACTAGGAAAACCCCTCTGGCCTTGCATCTTTCAGACAAGATGCAAGATCATCCATCTTTCTGTCTTCTGTGTTGCTGACCCATAAACCTGAAACTCCAGAAGCCAGTGTAATATGGACATGCCCTCAGATGGGGAGGTAAACTGAATGTGGTTGGGTTTCACTCTTTAGCCAAGAGGTTTATAGCTGAGCTATCTTGCCTCAAGGACCTCCAGAAATAGTGCTTGAAATGTATTTCTAAAAGGGGATTAGCCAAACCTGAATGTATTCCTGAACAGCTCCAACTGAATAGAGCAGGCAGGGAGTGCTTGTTTGCATGTCTCTTACCTTGACTTGTCTTTGGCTTGTCTCCCTGCCTCCTCTTGATGTCCCAGGTCTCCTTGTCTGACCCTGACTTTGCAGGGGAAAGGCAGGAGTGTGATGGCCAAACTGAAATCCAGGCTGGGCAAGGAGTGAATGGAGACTGTTCCCGTCTGATGGCCAAGCAATGCGTGCCCTTGTGAAGTATCCTAGCTGTCATCCTGTTCCCACCAATGTCCAGGCCTCCTCTGGGATGAGAAGTAACCCCTCAGCACTGGTGAGTGGTCTTGCTTCCACTCGCAGCAGAGGTGCCATGTTTTGGGCTGCATCCTCACCAGTGAGAGCTGGATCTGCTAAGTGCCAGGTCTTGTAGCTGTGGTTGCACGGTGGGGAAGTGGGGTTCTCTGAGGTGTGTTTTATGAAGCCTAAAATCCATGTGAGAGGAAGGAAAAGTGAACTACATCCTAGGAAAATATCTCATTTTGGTGCTACCCAGGAAGTGTCTTGCTGTGGTCCAGGGAACACCAAGAAGTGACAGGCGTGCTTTGGCAGCAGAAGGCGGCAGTGAGGTTTGTGCTGCAAAAAAACTCCCACCCTGGAATGCAAAGGATTTTATAGGCACTAATAAATTAAACCTCATGTGTTGACTCTTAAAATGCAGTGGTAAGGAACCAGCCTGAATTTACAGATAAGGGGAGCGGAGCACGAAGTGCGCATTTCTCCGAGCTTGCAGGACCATCCAACAGTATGGGTGGGATGATACCTAGAAGCACATCTCTCCTGCACAATGGCCTTTCCTTCAGGCTCTTGCTCCTCATCACAACATACCCAAATATTCCATGCCAAAATCCTCCCTCTGATTTTCATCTAGCAGTACATGGGGTACTTGTTAGTTGTCTTTGAGAGATTCCTCAGAAAACCAGGCTTATTGTCAGTAGCCCGTCACTCTCTATCCAGAGGAATGCCTCTCCACTGGAAAAAAAGAGTTCTGGAAATTGGAAAAATGCTGAAAACTGCATATGTCCCACTCTGTTCTCCAGAGCTGTGGCTGCTCAGCAATCCCCCCTTCGAGGGCTGGCTGCCAGATTAGTGGCATGAGTTTGTTAGGAGGGGGAACACGTCTCTGCAGGTCCCATGCTGAGGAGTGTGCAGGCAGGCGGGAGCTCTGCAAGGCCTTCCATGTCTCCCCACCAGCTGACACGGAAATAGGAGAGGCACCCTTTCCCTAGCTAATTTTCTTTTTTCCTCTCCCTCTTTCACAGATGTCTTAAGGACCTTAAAAAGTTTCTTGCATGTGGGTTCTTGGCCCTGATGGAGCAGAAGCTGCCTGCAGGCAGAACAACCCCCTCTTGGACAGATGGATGAAGACATCACTCATCAAGCATCAGCTCTCTCCAGGTAACAAATCTCTTGCTCCTGCTTTGCAGGAATGTCTGCAGTCACACGCTCGCACCTGAGGCTGTCAGCCTTCAAAGCCCCTTCTGCCCCGCACCCCCTGCTCTCCCAGGCTGACCCCCTCCCCGCTCCCCCGGGAGGAGGGAGGGTGCACACACGTGCCGGTTTGGGGTTTGGCCCCGTGCAGCTTGAACGGGCTCCAGTCCCAGCCAAGAACCTTCCAGCTGTCAGGGCGGTGAGGAAATCTCAGTGCAGGGCAAAAGGGAATCAGGTCCTGTAGGAAGGGAACAATCTTCTACTTCCATGCTGGAAGGGGTTATTGGGATCCAGCACTGCCCTCCTTCTCCAGCTGCTCTGCAGGCTCCCTGCAAACCCCTTCTCCTTCCTGCCTCCTCCCATCCACCCAACCTGGGCTGTACCTCTTGGCCCCCATTGCTACCTGTGCCTTCTAATCTCCCTTGCCGTATAATAATAATGAACACTTTACACTAATTTTTTTTTTCCCCTGGGGGTCACAAAGTGAAATGGAAGAGCGTGAGAAAGGATTTACGTGAATGTGAAGGACGTTAGTTCAGGAGGTTGGCCCTGGTCAGTGAATTAGTGTCCCTTAGTGTCTTACCACAGGGAGGTGATGAGATGACAACTCGGTCATCCTGCTGTCATGCAGGAGAAAAAATGAAAGGGTATTCAGCAGCGGGAGTGAGGGCTGGCAGTCCTGAGAGGGACCGTGCCTGCCTTATGTTGTGTAAAAACTGGAGAAGGGACCAGCTATGAAGGCTGTGGCTGAGCTGTCTGTTTAGAACCAAGTTTGGAGTTTAGGTCCATGTCCAGTGAGTTTTGGCTAGTCTGCTCCATCCAGGGATCAGGCAGGAATGTTGTGTTCCCCTTGTGTAATTACATGACGTGCAGTAACAAGGAGTTTATTTTGCCTTAGAAATTGTGTTGCAGTAAGTTAGATGATTGACTTGTTAAGCTTCCTGGCTGTCAGTAGGGTTTTCACTTTGCATGTTGGCAAAAGCAAAATTTTTGAGTACTGTATCTGTGCTGTATGGACTATTGTCTGCTGTGCCGTACATGGGGAATGGGGTCTTTGAAGCACCATGATGTTTTTTTGCTGGAGAAGCCTCTCCTTGGAACAACAGGAAATATTTCTGCAGTCCTTGCCATGTGTCCCAAAGCATGAATTGCCTCTAGCACATGGGGAGGGTGCTGAAAATAGCAGCATGCAGACCTTCCTTGAAAAAAAAAAAAAAAAAAATTAAATGGACACATGGTAGGCACCAGGAGAGAGGCAGCGATGGAGCCCTTCCAGGGAAAACAACCCTCCATTCCGGGTCACGGAGTAAACACAGATGTCTTGAATTGTAAGTAGCCGGAGGAAGCAGAGCAGAGCCATTGCGTGGTTTGCAGGAGAGGGTTTGCCTCGCAGGCAGGCCTGCCGGCGTGTTGGCCCCAGTGTGAGACAACAGAGCCCGACTTGGAAATTAGCTCTGGAGATGGCATGGCAACCCTGCATGGGACTTGCCAATCATTCTGGCCCCTCAGCTGCCCAGGAGCAGGTCCCGGGTTGGCTTACGTCCTGTCCTGCAGCCTGAGAGCTCTCTGCCTCCACCTTTGCCTCCCTGCTCACTGCACAGAGAATAGTTTTGATTTTTGGCTTGAACTTTTGGTAGGGGCAGGGAATCTATGGCACAGAAAAAAGCAAGCACCTTGGCCAAAGTCATGGCTCATACATGTTTTTATCAGAGTGAAGAATCAAGACTTGATCTCCCATATATCACTGGGCAACCCCACCTTTGCTCACAGCCTTAAACCTTGAGAAAGAGGACCCTTAAAATCAAAATCATTGTGGGTGAGAATTGGGAATGTGCCTTGAGAGGGGAACAGAGAGGACCTGTCCTTTCCAGATAAACCTGGGTCCTACCATTGGGCTAACCTCTGCTGCAGGAAAAAAATTGTTTATATTTCAGTCACTTAGATATAAAAGGAAGGAAAAACCAAAAATGATTTTAAAAATAATGAAGCAGTGACAAATAGCTGATCCACTTACTTTTGGGTGAGCAGTCAGGGAGGAGTACCATGATGGGGTGTGTAAGTGCATGGCAGCAGACCTCTCTCCTGTGCTCTTGTGAGCTCCCTGCTCCGAGGGCTTGGCTAGCCAAAGACTGCCCAGTGCTTTTCACCAGTTTCCCCATTCAGATTGCTTGAAGGCCAACCGTATCCTGGGCTGCATCAAAAGCAGCGTGGCCAGCAGGTCGAGGGAGGTGATTCTGCCCCTCTACTCTGCTCTGGTGAGACCCCACCTGGAGTACTGCATCCAGCTCTGGAGCCCTCAGCACAAGAAGGACATGGAGCTGTTGGAGCAGGTCCAGAAGAGGGCCATGAAAATGCTCCAAGGGCTGGAGCACCTCTGCTACGAGGACAGGCTGAGAGAGTTGGGGCTGTTCAGCCTGGAGAAGAGAAGGCTGCGGGGAGACCTTATTGCGGCCTTTCAGTACTTAAAGGGGGCCTGTAGGAAAGATGGGGACAATCTTTTTAGCCAGGCCTGTGGTGACAGGACAAGGAGGAATGGCTTTAAACTAAAGGAGGGGAGATTTAGGTTAGATATAAGGAAGAAATTTTTTACGCTGAGGATGGTGAAGCACTGGAACAGGTTGCCCAGGGAGGTGGTGGAGGCCCCATCCCTGGAAACCTTTAAGGTGAGGTTGGATGGGGCTGTGAGCAAACTGATCTGGTTGATGATGTCCGTGCTCACTGCAGGGAGGTTGGACTGGATGGCCTCTAAAGGTCCCTTCCAACCCAAAGCATTCTATGATCCTTTGTAGTGACTGAAAAAGAAGGGAAAATAAAGCTTGAAAAATAAAGGTGAGAGATATTACAAGGGCCTCATCCTTTTGTCAAGCATGTACTCTTCGCAATGTTTCCTTTTAAAGCTGAATTTGACTATATTTCTTATGGAAGGGAAACGAGTTGCAGCTGCAAAAGTGCTGTGCAATGAGACATGGAGCAGCTCAGCTCACTGCAGGGAAAAGGGACCTGGATTCTGACCTCACCGGGGCTGCAGGCAGTTGCAGGAGGAATAAAAAGTAAATCTGGGCTTATTGCCATGAATAATATGATGTCTTTACATCCTGACCTAATTGTATTAATTCTTCATGGCAAATATCATATCGAGGTGGCTGTTTAGTACCTAGCAATGAAAGTGGTATTGGCCATCTGGTGCTCTTGGCTTGGAAGGGAAAAAAAAACCAAACCAAGATGAAACAACTGAAAAACAAGTCTTTCAAATAATGAATTAGCTGGATTCATTAAATTTCAGTTCAGATTTGTCTCTCCTGACACTTGCCTATGGGCAGGACACAAGGCGCTTGCCTGGCTGTATCTAGGAGGAAAGTGACCCCTCCAAGCTGACAATGTGCTGTGAATTGTGGTTATTTTGCAAGTAAGACTCCATAAGAAGCTGTGGCGTCAGCTCTGTTTTACCTGACTTACTGTCCGGTTTCCCTTTGTTCTGGGTGACTCTGTTAAGTTTCTAGGAGTCCTTACCCAGGTAGTGCAGCTTGTTTATAGGCAAAATTAATTAGTCAACCTCTTTTTCTTTCCATGAGTTAAAGCAGACAGGGAAACTGATCTTTTTCTATGTCTTACCTAAGCTTGGAAAAAGCATCTGAGCCTGGTCTGGCAAGGCAGTCATAGAAATCCTTTCCTTTAAACTCTGCTCACATCTGGCTGCACAATGACAGGCAGCTCAGACAAAAGACCTGTCTGTGCTTTTGCTCTTGATTTCTTTTTTTTCTTCTTCTTCTTCCCCTCAGTCATGGGAAAAGGTGGTATGAGAGAATGGCACTCTGCATTGACCTGAAGAACACTGAAGCTTTTCTTGAGGTTTGACAGCAAAAATCTCCCATGAGATCTACCAAGGCTGAGGGTCCTCTTCTGAGGCATGCACACTTACTAAGTGAGATTTGGCTTCAGATGCCAAGATATTTGGGCTGTTGCTGAAGAATCTTTTTTTTTTTTTGTTGGAAGTAGCCAGGAGGAGCCCAGCTTGGTTTGGAAAACAGGGTGGGAAGCTTGAAATGAGTACTAGAGGGCTCCATGGGGATGACAAAGTGGCTGGGTTCCTTGGATGGGTGGGGAGAGCAGCCAGGGAACCTGGGTTTGAGTCAGTGGTTTCCATCTGTGTAAGAATTGGCCAGAGGCGAGCTTGTGCTTGCTCATCAGCCAAATGTCCTTGCTGGTCTGGCCACTCATGAAAGACCTCAACGTGCCAAAAGTTTGCTGTGCTCTGCAGCGCTTCCTCCTGGAAGGTTTTGGGGAAAAAGATTTCATTTATTTTTGTTACTAGCGACTTTTCTGCACTGCACCTCTGTGGGCTGGAAACAAGTGAGTAGTGGCAAGTTTGGATAGTAGGGCACTGGAATGGATGGTGCAAAGGGGATGAGATGTCTTGGCTGAGACTGTAGAGACCATGCCTTTAAGCTTGCACCCCAGAACTCGGCTAATCCCGTGCTAAACCTCTGGAATCAAGGAGGTCTTGAAGGCAACACCAAGGATGGTAGAAAGTGGTGGATAAATTTCTCAAGCAATTGAATCTGAAATATTATTCAAGGAGAGCTCATAGAGCTTCAGTTGAATAACGTGTGCTGCTGTAGACTAGGTTTAGGTTCAAATGTGCAGACAGAGAAGCAGAAGTGTGAAGTTACCCACTGAGCAAGAGCAGCGCTGGGACCTGGCAAGAGAACCCCGATCCCTTGGTCCCAGGTATGGTTACAGGGAGGAGCTGAGTCTTTATGCCCTGTTTACTATGTGCCTAATCAACTCTGGCTTTGCTTTTAATTTAAGCCTGCCCTTCTTCCATCCTCCCCAATAATTAATGATCAACACCATAATCCAGCCTGATTGCTTGACAGACCAGGAGTGCTCTATAACCAAGGCCTTTTTAACAGGCTCCCTGTTAAGTGTGCTTACTAGGTAAACAAGCTGGGGGGAGCCTGCTGTGGAGTAATATATCTCCAAAACACTCCAGAGTTGCCAAAGCTGTGGACCAAAGTATGTGTGTTCAGAGCCATGAGAGAGTCATTTGTCACTGGCTTTACTGACAGATGCTCTTAACTGTCCATGCCTTTCTCTGAAGGATGAGTCATGGTTGCGCTTGGAAGAGCAGCAAGGGTTTTTCTTCCTTGGGTTTCAGAATAACTGTGAGCGGTAGATGTATATGGTTATCGCAAAGACCCCTAAAGTTGTGATATTCATGGGGAAGCCAGGTTCCCAGGACACAGCCAGCACTCTGCATCCCCTATTTAAGTGGGTGCTGGAGGATCCAACCTCCAGCATGATGGATGAAGGCTTATGTGCTGTGGACTGGGACTGTGCAAACATCCTCCTGTCTTCCCAGTCCTGCTCCACCTTGACTAGATGGGGTCTTTCCCTGGATTTATTTCCCTTAGGATTATAATGACGGATTTCAGACTTCTGTAGATATTAAGCTGGGTCCAGGGAAGTATTTCATGGCTGTGGCTGCTGATGGTTGCAGTGAGCTTGGGGGGTGGTGACCCCAGTGTGTCTCTTACTTGGACTGCAGGTTTTGTTCTTCTCAAAGGTACAGGGCTGCCAACTGAAAATCTTACTCCAGCTAAGCTGGAATAAGACTTTCCTATTTATTTTACTTAAATATGCAAACAACAATCAGGCGGGAACCACTTTTGATCATTCACAAAATCTGTCTGGGTTTTGAACCAGTGACCTGCAGGTCAAAGGCTTCATGCCCTCTTCAGTCCACAGAGAATCGAGTCTATTGTCCATAAACTGCAGGTACAGCTTGGCTTTCGGTGACTGCTTGCTTTTGAAGCCAAGTATGCAGATCCTGAGTGTCCCCTCATTGTCACACTTCAGCTTTTCACACTGTATTTTCATTTCATAAGGCTTACAAAGTGGGATGGGATCCAGCAAGCCATGCAGCTTGTGATGGGCCACAGCCAGGCTCCTTCATCCCTCACCTTCTTTCCAAATTCTTGTGGCTTGGGTAAAGTTCTGCCAAATGATAGATCTGATCAGCCCACCACCTCCTGCAGCCTGTCTTGGAGATCAGCTTGTGAAATACACGCTGCAGGCCCTCCCCACCCCCTGCCAACGTGCTTCTCGCATAGCTCCTATATACGAACCTGTGATTTCGTGCCCTGGGGAAGCATCTTTGTGATAACGCCCAAAGGTGGATGGTATGTTGAGGCCAAACTTGATGTAATGCCATTTTTTGGACGGACGGTGTGACGTACTGAGCAGTTAGGTGTTGCCTCTGCAATGATGCTTTCGGTGACAGTGCACACTACAGACAAATGTTTTGCTCTGGGAACACTCTGTTTCCCAGGGAAGTGGTTCTCCCTTTATTTCTCCTATGGACTCCTGATGTTTGTTCATTATTAATCTAAAAAAAACCAGCATCTTGCTTGAAAGCAAGCCTTTGCCAGCTGATTATGGGAAACCTAAAATGTACTGAACTCTGATTCATCAGGGCATGATAAGATTTGATCCTTTTATAACTGGTATGTGGATGACTGACTGCTTTATAAATAATAATATCATGTGATTAATATGAAACATAAATTATAATTAATAACAACATTCCATGGGGTGGGAAGGATCCAGCCAGACACCTTTCCCACCCCATCTGAAACAACATGTCTGTGGCAATAAGGCAAGTGTTAAGAGTACACCTGGCATGGCACAGCATATAATAAGTGCTACAGAATGAGTCACAAATAAAAAAAACAAGCTTCCATTGATGAAAAAATTAGGAGAAAGATAATCAGCAAGTGACATCAGCTGCAACTGACTGCACTGTGCAAATATGCATAATTATGCAAGCAATTTGCTTGGCATTGATGGTATCTGTTATGAGGTAAAAACATCCTGGTGCACTGTGGGAAGGTCCACACAAATCACAACAGGGCCAGCGCTTGCTAACTTGATTTAGAGCTTCACCGAACTATAGATAGTCCCTGCAACTGCTTAGCCTCTGGGGAACTGGAATAGTTTCTCCTACCTGCATTTTCCACGTGTTTGCTACAGCTGTGACCAAGGCAGAGACAACTCCCACCTCTGGGGATCAGCAGACTAGGCAAATATATACTTGCATTTATTTGATTTAAAAAAAAAAACAAACCCAAACCTTATACCAACCCTAATATATGTTTGTTCATCTGTTCCTGTGTTAGCAGGACCCGAATGTATTGTTTTCAAAATATTCTTGCTTCTCTCCAGCAGTTTTACTGCTTCCAAATAGGTTCTGTGCCCCAGCTCAGCAGTAGGTAGTTATTTAAAACAATACGTTTCTCTTAGTGCTTTCTCAGAGGTCTTGGCTTGTTCAGACTTTAACTAGGCTTTTGCATGCAAATTTAATGTGTCATTGTGGCATACTTAGCGATAATTAATATAGAGGGGTTACTTGTAAATTAGTACGAGGGACAGATTTGTGAACCCAACCCCAGCAGTGTTTTTCCTTTAAACGCTTGAGCTGATGACAGGTTTGATGTGAGAGTGTCAAGTGACATTTACTAGCCAGGAGTATTTATATTTTGGATGTGTGTGGTGGGAGATTTTTTTTTCTTCCCCCTCACTTTTTTCTGTGCCCAAATTTTGCAGCTGTGCTTTGATTTACATGAAGTGGACGAAGTTGCAAGTTTACAGTGTTCCAGTTCCTTCCCTCATTAGAAACCAGAATGGCAATTCCAGCAACCCCTCCGGAAAGGGGCTGCGTTGTTTTACATATAGTATGAAGACAGCTGAACTTATCTCATGAAGTCTTGGCTAAGGTATGGTGAATATAGAGGTATCTCCTATAGCATGAAGCTTTTCTCTGTTAAACATGTCACAGAAGGCTGTAAATACTTTGGGGGTGCAAGAGCCAGCTCCTTTGCCCAGAAAAGCTGGCTGACGCCTTACTACCTGCAGTACCCTTCTGAAAGCTGAATGTAAAAAATTTGGCAGTTTTTTGTAAAATGTAAAAAAAAAAAAAAAAAAAAAAGTTGGAAAGCTGCAAATTCTCTCTTAAAAGCTTGGAGGAGGAGGGAAGCCCTTCTGTTTCAGGATGCAAACTGGCTTGTTACGGAAGGGGATTGGGAATAAACCTGAAACAGCTGGGGCCGATCCCCATCGGAGCCAGGATGCAGGACCAGATGGTCAGATCTCCTTTGACAATTCTATTTTTTTATTTACATGAAAACACCTTTTAGTTGGGGGGAAAAAAAAATTGTAACCAGTTCTGCTGTGAACAACTGTAATGAAAATGTAGTCCCTATTCTGAGAAGTTCACTGCCTGTCTGACTGTCATATCCCTAGGAGTGTCAAACAAGGAGCAAGCAGATCAAGAATGGACAGCATCAGCTCTTTTTTTGGCTTTCAGGGACCAGCAGAAATAGAGAAAAATTGCTGGTAGTTGATGTATCGACCTGTTTTCATTATATCTTCAGTGTTTCTTTCAGCTGAAAGAGAAGATATGATATGTCTTGATTAAATGAAATGTCATCTGGGTGTTGAATTAATTACGTAGAACATGGGCAAGGGCTTGGTATTGTATTAATTTGGCTGCTCTGGAGAAAACATCAATAGGCTGTTTGCAAATGATAACTTTGTACTCCGTCATCTTCTATGTAGGGAACTCACAGCTCCTTGCAAACACTGATGTATTAAGCTTGGTAGAGGTAGGAAAGCATTCAAATCTCCCTTTTGTACAAGCTAGAGTAGCACTAAGAAAACTTCCAGGCTTTTCCTCTGCAGTTCAAGGGCAATGGGAGTTTGATATACAAAGGAGCGTAAGACTGGACCCTAAATAAACCACTAAAAACCTTTCTGGTGCCTCAGTCCTACTGAGTTGCGCGGGACTGGCAGAAGGAATGGTAAGAGAAGACCAGATTTCCATGGTTTTCAGTACTGAAGTTTTTAAAAGAGTATTAAGTTATTCCCTGCCTGGTGGTTTATTATTAAGAACCAGCCACAGCCAGGGTTTGGCAAAGATCAAGATCATTTTTACAAGCCCAGGTTGACTCAAGTGAGTTGTCACATACTGCTTTCTGGGAAAAGGCAATTATAACTCAGCAGGTTCTGATTTGAAAATTATTTTGGCAGTTACATTCTTTTTTAATATATTTATGCATGCTAAAGCAATAGTGAAGATAAGGTGATGGGAAAGGTGAATCAAAGCAAAAGTCTGTTTCGTTTCAGAGATGTGCTGAAAGCAAATTTGAATATATTCCCTGCTCTTGCCACCACATTTAATAAGTCATTTAGGGATTGAGGAGGGGCTGAATCTGACTCCTGGAACTCTTACAAAGTGCTTGAAACCTGCCTTTTTGAAAGACCCCATGGGCAGAGATACAATGACTGATCTACCACGACATCTCAGTCCTGATTTGGGTTACATTAGGGGCAAGGCAGGATAATTGTGCGGGTTCACTGCCTGTTCAACCCTTCACCTTCTCATAAAGATGGCCAAGGCAGATTTTGTTATGTACTTAAGCGCGGAGCCCTCCCCAGCCAGGTAGCGTACATAAATAGCAGGAATCATTACTGGCAATCGTGCGAGATTTTATAGTGCAGATGTAGTTTTATGGTTATTATTTATTTTTATGGTTCATTGGATCAAGGCCCCCAATTTACTTCATAGCTCTCCAATGTCAACAATTATCAGGCAGCTGCTAATTGGGGCTGGATCAGAATCAGCAGCCTATCGCTGGAAATCTCCATGGGTGACATTTCTAACACCCCCGAAATCAATGGCAACAAGCCCAATGACACCGAGAAAGCCAGAAACTTACCCTGCTCCCCCATGCCCATCTCCAGTGACAGGCCTGCAGAACTCGGAACGAATCCTCATTTCCATACTGATAAAAGCTAATGAAGCATGGAGGAGCATCATTAAGTCATAAGCAGTTTTTGCACTAGTGGCTGGATGCAAGGAGGGATCAGAGGGTTTTTTTTTTCTTAGTGGTTGTATAACTGAGTGGGACAGTGTTCTGGAGAATTCAACCTTTGGATAATGATGAGAGAAAAGGAGAGAAAGATAAAAGATAAGGGGTGAAAGAAGAATGATGGCATCATTAGAAGAAATAGGAGAAGAGTAAAAGCATTAACTTTTTTTGACAACATTTCTTGAATTTCAAATTCCTAAAAAAAGTAGCAAAAAAAGTTAAAATAAAATGTAGACTTGGCTGTAGTTTGGCTCAAAAAAAAAAAAAAGAACCAAACAACAAACCAACAGCGTCAATATTGGGCACAATTTTTGGTCTCAAAATATATTTAAGCCTTTAGTTAAATTCAGTTTTTCTGTGCATCTTCTATGGGGCAAAATATTAAAAAACGGTGTTCCCCACCTGCTCTAATACTGGCAGAGACCAACACATGCTACGTGATCCTTGCTGTCCCTGTTGCCACCCGCCCCGCTGCTTTCAGGTGGCAGAGCCTGCAAACCTTGTGAGCGCTGTAGTGTAGGAGGGGTGAGAGTTTGGTCCATCCAACCTGTCTCTTCTACAGGCTTAGGTGGAAGACCACGGCAATTTTTCTGAGCTGTGCAAACAATTGACATACGTGCACTGAGAACAATTTAAAAATGTGCATTTGATAGATTTAAAAAAATAAGCCACTCTTGTTTGCTGGTGTTTTTCTGTCTGAGAAACCACTAAATCTGTCATGCTCTGCTTGTGTGTCATGCAGGGAGGCTGCAAACCCCCCAGAACCGATTCCCCCAGCCCCATATTTCACCTTGCTTTTGATTGCTCTGTCATTTTAAGACTTTAGATAATAGGCCATTATTCTCAGAATTGCTATTATATTTTATTAATAGGATTGGGGGAAATTTATTGTCACAAACTGAAAGATTTGCACTTGGAGCACTCACAGCTCTTGAAAAGGGCAATTCATTTAGCTGCCTTGTTTGATGGATGTAGACTCTCATCGCTTCCTCCCTACTTTTCCAGGTCCTACCAGCATTTGCAGTCCCTGGGGGTAGGTGCCCTTCAAGGTTGGTGGCAGGACCAGCAGTTTGGTCTCCTGGTCTCCAAGCATCGGCCAGAACCGATCCGCCGCTAGCTGCAGCGGTGGGTTACGGTGATGGAGGCTGGGTTAGTGCTGGTGGCTGGAGCCCAGAAGATCTGAGTTTTCCTCTCGCATCTGTGCGTGTGGGTGTGTGTACACGTACATACAGCCAGAACAAGTCTGTTCCTGTTTGGGAGATCAGTGTCAAAAGTGTATTTTGTAAGAGCTGGCCAGGCTCCTGTTTCCACATTACTAACCAAAAGCAGTTAGCTGTTTTTTTGGGGGCCTCTGTTTTTCCAAATCAGTGAACGGCTCTGTGTCTTCCTTTAGAAAAGGGAAGGACATGCTCCAGAGCCATTTTTACAAAAAGCCTCTCCATGGAGGTGCGTTAGCGGTTCCTCCCGGTTTGGTGGGGCTGGGCATCGTATGACAATTTGGACAACGTGTGACTGCAGCGTAAGGGAAGGAAAAACCCATGCTGGGGGATGGGGACCAACTTGCAAAGAGGTTTCTGCTCCCCTGGTGCTTACAAGAAAGGAACAAGTATGGACATGCTGGATCTAGCTGTGTCTCCGTACAAATTGTACCTTCTCCAACCTTCCAGAAACTTAGAGCAATGAGTTTTTTTTTTTACCCCGCAGTGCCTGAACACCTGAGGCTGAAAATCCTGTTCTCACTTCTGCCTCCCCGTCTTGTTCACCCATGCTGGGTGTCTCCTTAATTCATCACCCTTGGTGGGAGGTAAGCTACTAATTGCAGCGACCTGCAGGTGCCTATAATTTTGTCCAGTGAAAAGCATCTTCTGGGGGTATTGTAAGCATCATTATACAGTTGTGGATGGGGAAAGGAGTAAGGTGTGCTGGATGAAAGTGGCTTTGTGAACCCCTTGGTGGCTGCAGGCGAGTTAGTGGCTGGCCTGCCTCTGCTAGCAGGAGGAAGAGGAGGGGGGAAGGAAGGAGAGCATGGTTTGCTCCAGTCAGTGCATTAACCCATCGTGCTGCCTCTTGAGTTGTAGCATCTGGGGTGGGGGGGCACGCAAGAGGTGGCCCTCGGGGGAAATGAGACACCTGCGGCAGGAATCAGCTTTTAGTTACTAGCCATTGCCTGGCTGTATTTATTTTTTTACCTTTGACACATTTTTCTCCAGCTCCCTTTTCTGTCAGACCCAGAAAAAATGTTATTTAATCTGCAGATACAGCCTACAGCTGGAATAAATGTATGCATACCTGCACCTTTGACTAGGTTTAGGTATTTGTCGGGGGGAGCAAAAATGCTTCCATATTCTTGGGTAAGGGTCATGCGTTTTATGCAAAGGAGGAATATAAATTCATAGCTGCCTATTACAGATGTAGCAGCTGGTCTTACTGGACTTGCTTGTATCCTAAATGGTCTGTTGTGGTCACCAAAGTGCCGGTTTACAGTCTGAAAGAGGACATTGCAGCCTGGTCTGTGAGAGCTGGAGCACAGAGGGGCTGTATGAATCACCCATGGCCAAGCTCCGTGGTGGTGGGTGCTGGAAATTAACTGTCCTGACACCCAGCCTCTCCACTGAGCTACTGGGGCTCCTGCCTTTATCTTATTAATGCAAAGACTTCAGTGTCATAAACCAACACTGACAAATTGATATCCCATATGGAAGGATTTGAAGACGATCTTTCCTGGAAGAAATGCTCCCAAATATTCTTATTGACGGAGCTGGAAATAGAAATGGGAATTATTGACTCCCTGTTCAATCTGCAACCAACAGGTACAACAGTTGAAAGAAATCAACTGGGGAGTCAGTGGGTGCTTTATGACATTTTAGTGGTTCGTTTCCAACATTTCTAGTCATACCCTTTCAAATCTCAAGCTTCAAAAATCTTTGGTTGAGTAAGAACAGTACGGTCTGGTTTTCAAAGCTGCTGAGCTGTTAAGAAGATTTTGAAAATTAGAACAAGGATGTTAGATGCCCAAACATATTCTCAGGAGCCCAGGTTTAAGCATCTGGGTTTGCATACTTTGTTTCTATCATCTGCACCTTTAAAAAGTAGAAAACAACTACCATGTTGCTCACTACTTATCTTTAGTTCAAACAATCTGAAGGTAGTTCATTTTGTTATAAATCAGCCATTTAGTTAATTCTGTTTGTTAATTCAGTTTGTTGCAAATTATCAGGCTATAGAAAGTTTCTGTACATTAACACAACAAATGTTACTTTGGTACTGCTGTTTTCTGCTAGCAGCAGTCAGATTTATTAATTTTTTTCCATTTTGAAGTTTCCTCTGGTTAAGTTCAGTTCTTATGCAGTTTCTTCTATCCCTCTGCTGACTCCTCAATTTTTAAGATCCTGTCACTTCTGGGGATGGGGTTCAAAAGGTCTCTGGGGAGAGCTGGTTTGCATCCTGAACTCAGGAGCAAGTGTTACAGGTCCCAATTTGCAAACAAGGAACTGCTAACACTAATTATTTTTGTTGCTTATTTATCTCTTGGTAGTTACTGCAATCCAATTAACATCATTGCCGTTCCTCACAGGTGGCATGTTTCTTCATTTGGATTTCAGGAGACATAAACAACAGCAGCTGGTGGAGAAGATGCTTCTGTGATGGGAAAAGTCACTTTTGTTCAAAAAAAAAAAAAAAAAGTGCAGAGACTATGGAGTGATCACAAGCTGCCAGCAGTGGAGATTTAAGATGGTAAATACTGTAAACCTTCTAACAAACCTTATATCATGACTCGATTTTAATGATATTGAAAGAATGAGGTCTTGAATTACTAACAATTTCTGAGAAAATTGTCAAGAGAAAGCACATCTATGCATGCCGGGACAAAACGTGTTGTAGAAAAAATATAGTTTGGTTTTTAAAAGAATATCACCATCGTCTTTCAAGTGGTTCCTGAGAAAATTATCTTTAAATAACTGATGGAAATTGGCATAATGATTTAAAGTCGGACTGGAAAGTTGCACGCTACATGTGGGTCCTGACAGTGAAATTAGAAGTAACGTATACACTGAGCTATGAGACAGACATTGCTTTAATGAAAGGCATAACAGTGACACTGCACAAACTTAATATTTAGCCAGTGACGTTTACACTTCGCAAGAGCCCAGGGGAGGCAATTAGGAGGGCTGTAGAAGGAGGGAATAATTTTACCTGTCAGGTTTGTAAGTGGGCAGCTCTTTGTACGTGTGCGCGTATGTATGCATATTTGTATGCGTATGAAAGATCCAGAAACTAATGAAACAGAGAGGCTTGGCGGGGACTGTCAAGCCTGTGGTTAGAGGTGGGGAAGGAGCTATTTCCAAACCCACAAGATTTATTTGTGGAACTGGTGGGTAGGTGGGGGGTAAAGTTAGCAGACTTTAGCCTTCAGGGCTTTCATCTGCTTCAAATTCAGTTGAAAAAATTGCTAATTGTAACAGCAAGCAGGTAAGTTACCCACGTACATCTTACAGATGACTTCATTATACTTTTATTTAAAATTTGTTCTCTGATTATTTTTTTTCCCCCCTGATTTCTCAGAATGTGACTGGGGAGCGGTAGGTGGAGGAGGCTTCAAATTCAGCGCTTGCAGCTCACGGGTCTCTGAATGGCACGGTTCTGCCCAGAGTTAACCTGGCAAACCAGAGCTTTCCTTTTGGGGTGGAAAATTAAATGGTGCTAAGCTGCTGTTAAGAGCTGTACAAAAATGGTCCTTGCTCCAGGAGCTTGCAAATACCAGAACTGCGGTGCAACGCACGTTCCTGCGCTCACAGGAAGGTTTGGCTGAAGTCTGATCTCAACCTTGTGGTCACCCCAGTCTTCAGCTGTCACTGAACTCCAGATTTTTCATCTCCACTGTTTTTGGGAGGTGAGGATCTACAGTGTTTCACACCTAGGGAAGATAAAGCTGATGAGGGATAACAACAGCAGAGAGCACCAAAATGCCAAATCCAAAGAGCCATTTCCATGTCAAGCTCTTAATGATTTTCCATTTTCTCAGAGATGTTTGTAGGGCGATTCTTTTTTTTCTCCCCAAACAAACCTTCTGCCCCACCTCAGTGCTCACTTGAGGCATCTCTGAGTTCCTTGCTGTGGAAGAGGGTGCTGGGGACAACACCATGGACATAACCAAGATTTCCTCGTCACCATGCGTCTGCCTGTGCCAACCAACCTGGATCATCTGAGGTCCCCATGTGACCTGCTGGCCAGTACAGCTGGGGCCAACCCCTACCGCAGGTGCTGGGAGGGATTTCAAAGTAGGGGCCAAACATCTTAGGAACTTGGCTCTGGTGCCCTGAAGGAAATGGCAGTGATGTCCAGGGTCCAGGTGTCTTTCCTTCTCATCACCCAGCTAGGTACCTGCCCTGCCTCTGCCAGAACCCCATCTCAGTTGGTGGTAAGAATACATGGATCAACTGCTGCAGCGCAGCAAACCCATCGTCAAACAGTGCTTTGAGCTAAACCACTGCTGTGGCTCTGAGGCAGCTATTTCTGGGGGAATATATATGAACTAGAGCTCAAAAACTTGGCTTGAGCCAAGGGCGGAGAAGACACCTCGCTTAGCCTGAGGGATGCTTTTGACAGACACGTTGTCGCCACATCTCTTGTACAAAAAGGTACAACTGGGAAAAAGTTGTATCTTTCTGGCAAACTGAAATATTTCACTGAAGTCCCTTTGCTGTAGGAACAGCAGCTTGTCTCTTGATCATGTTTTTGGTTTTAAAACCCATTTCTAGTCCAGCAATGAGGAGAAAACCCAAAGCTCATTCAAATAAGCTTTTTAATGGAAAACGTCACGTTAAATCTAAACCAATCTCATGATCTTGTCTGTGTGAGTCATGACTTTTTAGAGACCAGTTGAGGTTGTGTTAGCAAAGCTCTTGTACTTATCTGCGAGTAGAAAGGTGATGGTGGGGAGGCGCTTGTGGTGTTATTTTTCGAAGGGCCTGATGTTTAGCTATCTAATTTGGGAAGCAGGACTATCTCCCGCTGACTGTTATCACCCTTTCAGCGAGGCAGATAGCAGCCAGTGCATTACTCACCGTTACCCCATAGATATCTGGTTTCTGAGTATGTGTTATAAAACGTGGCAGCCGAAACAGTGAAACCTCTCAGCACTGGGCATGGGGAGGTGGCTTTAGTCCCGTACGGAAAGAGGTGGATGGACTTGTCCTTGTCACCTGCTGCAGAGGCTGCGAGAGCCTGGGTGGCTCTGCCCTGTTGTCACTCAATTAGTCGCTTCTCCTGGGGATTGAAGGGTGGGGAGGGGATAAACTGTGCTATAGGAAAGTCCCCTAACTTACATTGCTATTGCCAAAACTGCAATAATAACGACAACTTTATTATAGTTAAAGAAGAAAAAAAAGCCCCTCTCTATCTGTTGCTGTTTTCTCCCTGACAGCTGGTTGTGAGGCTCCAGGAAGGGATTTAACCTCTTACTAGCACTTCGCAGCTTTATCTTCCCTGTGCTTAGCTTGTGTGGGGAGCTTTTATTCCTGTTTTGCAGATGGAAAATAGAGCCTCGCAGTTTGGAGGTGCCAACAGCTCCTTGCTGAAAATCCAGCATCCCTGTCCTGGTTTCAGCTGGGATAGAGTTAATTTTCTTCCTAGTAGCTGGATTAGTGCTGCGTTTTGGATTTAATATGAGAATGATGTTGATAACACACCGATGTTTTAGTTGTTGCTAAGTAGTGCTTACACTAAGTCAAGGACTTTCCAGCTCTGCCAGGTGCACAAGAAGCTGGGAGGGGGCACAGCCAGGACAGCTGACCCAAACTGGCCAAAGGGCTATTCCATACCATATGACGCCATGCCCAGTATATAAACTGGGGGGAGTTGGCCGGGGGGCAGCGATCGCTGCTCGGGGACTGGCTGGGCATCGGTCAGCGGGTGGTGAGCAATTGCATCGTGCATCACTTGCTTTATATATTATTATTATTTTATTATTATTATTTTCCCTTCTGTTTCTGCCCTATTAAACAGTCTTTAACTCAAACCATGAATTTTACTTTTTTCCCCCCCCCCCCCCCCTTTTTCCCCCCCCNCTCTCCCCCATCCCACGGGGGAGGTGGGGGAGTGAGCAAACGGCTGTGGGGTGTTTAGCTGCTTACTGGGTTAAACCACAACAGTCCCCTGGCTCTGGGTGAGTTAGTGGTACAGCGCTGGGTGCAGCCTCGACCACCCCATCCAGATTTACCCCTTAGGATGTTCGCATGTACTGGACTTTGGTGCCGAGTCTGGAGTTTTGGTACTGGGAAAATGCTGTATGATCTTGCTCTTAAATGTTCTTCCAGGGTGAAAACGGGAGTTTTCAGAAGATGAGCTGAAGCTTTCCCTGCAGTTTTGGAGAATGCACTAGGCTCCTTTCTAGCAGGTGTAACATCCCTTTTGCTCTCGTTGGGAGGGAGGGGGAAGGAAAAGATGGAGTGGAAAGTGTTTGCCATTTCCTCCAAGTACGGTAGAGAGGTTTTTAGGATTGCGTGGGGCTGTAATTCCTGCTATGCCACGGTGCTGGACTTGCTGAGGGTGTGACAAATACATGAAATACATATTGCACACAAGCTCCTGGATCCCTTTAAAACAGAGTTCACGCTTTAACCTGAAAAGATGAAGAAACATTGATAGAGATTTCATTTATTTTTTGCCAGTGGCAGAAATGTTTGTTTGTAGACAATCTTCTGACTTGAAACAAAACAACAAATCCCCCAAACTACTCCAAAATCATCTAGCAAGTTCGCTCCGTGCCTTCTGATGGACTCTACGGATTTTCAGACCTATCTGCTTGTGGATGCCCGTTATGTATTACAGAGTGAAAATGGACACTGCAGAGGTTGGAAAGCCTTGAGAGCCCTGGGTAGAGCCATGAGGCTGGGTTGGTAGGAGGAGCGTGCAGAAGGTTGCCCTTGCTCGTCATGATGTGTGATGCATGCCACGCTGACCTGTGTTACTGGGAAGCACCTGTGGCTTCATCTGATCACCCTTAAATCTGTCCCGGTGCAAACTGGCCTATTAACCAGGAGCTCAGTAGGTTGTGTGTATGTATGCAATGGGGAGCAGAGACAGAAAGGAAGTAATATTGAGTCACAGCAGTCAAGAAGGATCAAAGATTGGCAATTTTCATCACACAAAAGGGTAAGTGATGCTGAACTCTTTCTAGGCTGATTCCGGTTGAACACAAAGCGTTTTAACCTCTTAATCCTCACTCCTGAGTAATAGCTCAGACGTTCAGGGCTTTGTGGCTATTTAGAGATTCTCTCCTGTGTGTGACCCTAGTCCCAAGCAAATAGCAAGGCACCCCTGGACTGTTGGATGGTATGTGTTGAATGTTGAGTGTGGTATTAATCTTGCAAGCTAAAAAGGTTGTTTGCCTCCCTTACTGACTGTGAGGGGAATTGAGGGGAATTCATGGGAATTCTTACTGAGAAAGAAGGAAACCTAAAGTGACCATGGGTGTAATATCTCATTTCCCATTTTGGTTTGTGGAAGCTGAACCCAAGCTGCACCTCACTCTTCTGAGGAGACCCTAACCTTCCTGCGCTGCCTTCAAGGAAGCTGTTCCTGGGCTCTCCTCTACCATCTTCCCAGCTAAGCCATTCGCTTATCTTCTCACCAAATGCTGAAAGGATCCTCCACGCTTCCCAATACATGGCCTGTCATGACTATGAATCCATATGTATTGGTTGTAGATACGAATGCGCTAATTCGTTTTGAGCCTTGTTTGTATTATTTTTGGTTTGCATATTTGGGCTTGACACAAAACCCAGCGGAAAGACTCTCACTTAGCCAAGGCCATTTCTGCATTTGCTGCAGATGAGCGTGGTGCTCCAGGGAACCAGTTTTATTCCAGGCTTTGCTAGTGATTCATTTCTGGATGCTGTCTGCATGATTCCCTCTGGGCCTCAGTTTCCTGTTCTGTAAAATGGAGATAATACCCTTTTATGGCATAGGGCTGCTTTGAAGCCTTCACAAAATACTCTGATGTGTTTGGATGAAAGTTTCTGTAAACCAGATTTAAAAAAGCATGCAGGTCTCATTGAGGGGCTTGCATGAAGTGATTGGGACTCCAGAATTACTCCCCAGGATGAATGTGTCTGTGTCGAGCCCTCAGACAATGCTGAACACTGAAACAATATTCGTGTAACTTTTCTAAAAGCATCCACTGTTGGTGCCCATGGCAGGGTTTGCTGCTATTCATTCTTTTTGTTTATTTTATGTAAATCCTTTTTCCTTCTCATTGAAAACACAAAAAAGGGGATGACAAAAAATAAAGAATTTTGCTCTGTAAGCCCCATAAAATTGATTCATCCTGAAGAAGTTTTTAACAGCACCAACCCTCTGCCTGTCCGTCTAATTTTAAAAGAAACTCTCCTCTTTCTGCTGACTGTCATATTATGGGGAAAAAAAGGTGAAAGCAGAAATGAAAGCGACGCAGAATTTTTGTCTCCTCTCTTTTCTCACTCTGGTCCCTTTATGTGTGCTCCCACCTCCCCCTCCTCCATCGCCCTCCCTCCTGCTCTGCCTCAGTTCCCATTGAAATGTCAAATGCAGCAGTTGTCTGCAAGTGAAAGAGGGGCTCCCTGGTGGGAACAGGCTGCCCTTCTAACCTGAAGGCCTCGGCTGTTCTCTTCTCCCCTTTTTGGTGTTTCCCATCCCACTTTCTCAGCAGATGTTGTGTGGGGCAGCACAGGCTGTAAAGGAATGAGTTTCTTTTCACCTGGCCATGTGAATGGGCTGGCACAGAAATGCTGGCTTATTCTCTCAGACTCTGGCAGCAGCTTACACAGAAAGAGATTGTTTCGAAGAGCTGTCTTTTTTTTTAATTTCTTTTTTTGTGTTTTTTTTTTTTTTAGAAGAAGAAGATAGGGAGGGGAAAAAAGCAGAGACACACGCTGGCTGTATTTTAAGCTTCCTCCTTGGGTGCCAAAGGAGTCCGTAGAGTTTTGTTGCTGCTACTTTTGTTCCTTTTATAGTTTCAATTCAAGCCCCAGGCTTTCAGCTCCCCTTTGTCTTAGCCCTGCTTTTCCCAAGCAGTTGACATGAGAATCGTTTCAGCAAGATGGTGGAGGTTCATCCAGGAGCATTGCCCTGGTTTAGTCCAGGGCTGCAGTTTCTGACTCTTTCAGCAGCTGGGTGGTGGAAGTTTGCAAGAGAGTGACATTTCACATGCTTCTGCAGGGAAAATATTTAGTTTCAAAAGAGTTCTGCCTGAAAATATGTGACACTGGGGTGCAAAAATGCTCAAACTCTATCCTAATGTTGAGTTCTGTCATTCTGCTATTTGAGGTAGGAGAGGCACATTAAAAGTGGAAGAAATAGAGGCTGCGTGAGTTTTCACCCTTTCTCCCTTTTTTGGCTCCCTGAATATCTGACTTAATGTGGCTGGTTGTCCCCTGTAGCCTGCTCCATCTCCCTGATCAAGACCTTGGGCTTCTAGGGTTGGTCAACTGAGAGGTACCAGAGAGGTACCTGGAAGAGAGGTTCCCCTCCCCTGCGCAGATGTCTTCACTTGGCACCTCCAGAGCAAAGACACTTATCAAGCTCACTTTTGGCCACGTCTCTGTGCCCTGAGCACACATCGTTGTATCGAGGCTTGGTCTATACTCAAGAGCAAATTACGTACCTGGGATAGTGGATCATTTGATCCCCCATGAGAGAAACGCACATGCTGTTGATCCTGAAAAATGGAGTTGTCATCTGCTTATTTAGTGAGTAAATAATGAGCTATTCTGAAATACTGTAGGGATATTATGCCAGTGGTTCTCTTTGGGTATTTATACACATTTTAACTCCAGTTGTTTTTTTGTTGTGTGTGCGTGTGGTTTTTTAAAAATCTGAAGTTTATTTTTGTAGTGGTGCTTGGAAAGCTGTAAATGATCCACAAGGAATTAACAGACAAAAGTCCCTGGCTCTGCTCCACCCTATTGAAGTCGATGGCAAAACTCCCATTGACTTCAGTGGAAGTAACAACTAGGGCCTGTGAGAGTAAACAATAAATCAGTTTTATAATCAGAATATCTTTCTAAGTCCTGTTCTTAGTGCTTTATGTGACTGAGGTGTTAGGTGCTCATATGATGATGAAAGGCATAAACAAATCACAAACATCTTCTCAGGTGAAATACAGCTTTGTGAAGGTGAAATTTCTAAATTTGAAAGCTCTGGGTAGGCTTCACCTTTCAAGCAATATTTTGGAAACCAGCACTCAAATTCTGTTTAACAAGAATACACGCAATGCGTTTGAGAGGTTGAACTGACTCTCCATCCATCACGTAGCCAGCAAGTGTATGAGAATATTTTCCCTTTGCTATTTGTAAAAAGTGCATTTTTGGGGGACGTGGGACTGGAAGAGGCAGCAAATTGAACCTCCTGCCTGGACAAGCGGACACGTCACAGATCCCATTCAAAAACTAACCAGGAGGAGATGGTTCATCTCCAGTCAGAAATCCTGCACGTGGTGCTTGTGGTTAGAAGTTTGCAGAAGCATTTTTCCCTGTGTCTGTTCTGGTACATCTATCAGTGTTAAAACTATTCTGTTAAATAATAGGACGGTATAAATAACTCAAAGGTATAGTTCTTATTTAGCCTGGGGAATAAATTCTGTCAGTGGACTCCAAATGATTTCATGAAGGAAACAAATATCATTATCTTATATTTTACACGGGGGAACCCAAGACTCTGTGGCACAGCCAAATACGAAAGGATAGAGCTCAGCCCTTTCCTAAGTCCTAGTCTAGCATCTTATTCCCTGCCTTTTAAAGGCTTTATCCCTAAACAGTGTCTTGAGCTAAGGGCTCTGTATTGTAAAGTTCTCCTATTGATTCCTTCCCTGGAGTTTGTACCTTTTGGAGGAGACGGGGCATTGCTAATTGCTTCAGCTGTTCTTGACTGTTACAGGGCACTTGAGCAGAACTATGTAGCCTGAGTGTTTGTGCTTTGTAAAATAACCCTTTGGCCTTGCAGAATGGAAGGATTAATGAGTTTAGCCTTCTTGATTTGTTTTGAATTATTTTGTACGCGATATTCATCTAGGGCACAACATAGCTGAAGGTAAGGCAAGGTTGTCACTAGATTATCTGAAGATGAGTGCGATGGAGATAAAGCGCTATTGTTGCTCTTCGAGCAGTGACACTGACCGAAATAAAAGAGATCTGGGTAGGAAATAGCAGACTGCTTCCAGGGAGCATCCATGGTGTACCTCAGATTGCCATGAATGCTAGCCCTGCTAGGCAACCAGAAAAGGGAGCTGCAGGCAGCCATAAGCCAGGCCAAAAAGAGAAAAAGAAAAAAAGACTAACCCTGAGAAAAAGGGGTACGTTCTTCCTAATCATGCTCTGGACTGGAAGTCTTTTTATTCTTGTCTTTTGTTGCATTTTTCCCCTTCCTTTTCAGACCCCAGCAGCAGCCAGTGGGTCTCAGCGCTGGAGAGTGTTGGGTGGCTGTATCCCACCCCTCCTGCTCTGCCTGACCTCGAGGTGGGTTTGGGGCTAGTTGTAGGAGAGCTGCGGCGTATCTGAAGGGTGGGCTGAGCCACACGGCATGTGGCCATGTGAGCAAGGTCGGACTGCAATGTTGACCATGACCCTTGGGAAGGGAGGGTGAAACCTGCCATCTGCTGAAGGACACAGAGTCTGACTCTGAATGTTGGTAGAGTTGCGGTTTCACCTAAGGATAAACATCCAGCCATAATGGACAAGATTTTCGGAAATGGCTGGTGGCTGACATCATGTTCAAAGTGTTTCCAGCCTTTAACAGATTTCTCTGAACAGTGCTGTGAAGAAGGCAGTGGTGGACAGAAAGAGGTGAAATAACATGCCCATGGCCAGATGAGAAGTCAGGGCCAGAGGGGAGAAGTGAATGTGACTCTCCTCTGCCCAGGCAATCACCCTCACTTCTGGGCCATATTTCTCTCGCCAGTCTGTGCAAGTAGGCTAAACCTCAGTTAAAATCACAGTGTGAAGGACAACAAAAAGGTGGGATTGCTCAGGACAGAGAGAAATGGCTTTGGGCAAGAGCTGAGGGGAGCTGCAGAGCTGAGGAGCTGGAGCAGCACAGGGTAGTGGGGCAAGAGCGGTGGCACCAGCAGAAACTGCTCCAAGGCCATGAGGAATTGGGGACCAGGAGCTGTCTGGGCAGGGAGGGAAGTTCCCCATGGTGATGGTCTCACCTCTCAGACACATTTCTTGCTGTCTGTTTTGTCTTTGACGTTTTCCTGGACTCCCTTCCTTTATTATAAGGTGTGGATTGGCAACAAATCAGTTCACAAAAATTTATCAAAATTCTTGATTTGATTAACCAAAATTTGTCATATATGCTTCCAATCTTTAAACACTTGAGCAGTGTCACTGGAGCAGTGATACCCTCCAGAGCATCAGGAGGTGCTGGAAGTAACCTGAGGCTCCTCCTGCCTTTAGCACAGGCTTGGGGCTGAAATGCAGGGAAGGCTGCTAGCGTGGCCAGCTGTAGCTCAGGAAGCAGCCTCAAGAGGGAGAGAAGGCTTTCTCACAGGCTTTTGCAACCAATGTTCAAAGAGAAATGCCTTTAGGGAAGAAAAGGCTGGACTTTCTGGCTGTAGAAAACTCAGCCCTGCAAATCTGTTCCGTGGCTTTGTTTTCTTTGATGCTCTTCTTCTGCATGATCCCTCCCTTCACTCCTGCCGATGACTGGGGACTACTTGCTAAACACGGGGACTACAAAGCTTAGCCTGGGATGAGGAGTCTTACTTAAATGGATGCAGGTCTGCACCTTTTCTCCTCAGTCAGAGATGCATCATCCCCGTGTGCGACAGGAGAAATAGACTGGGCAGGAGCGGAATGAACTGATTAGTTCCCTTGAACTGAAGGATGCCCTGGCACTGTTTGGTTAATCGCTGGACAAGGCTAGCACAATTGGACAAATGACCAGTATGATACATAACAAATGGAAAACACTCTACTTCAGCAAAGTAGCTGAATCTTTAAATGCAGCAAGAGGTTTGCAGCACCAGCCCTAGCAAAATTTATCTCCAAACACAAGAGGCCAAGCCACCATGAACCTACTGTATCATGCTATTAATAGGAAGGGGGCGTCCATTAACTTCTTAAAGGGTGACGCAAAAGCATCAGAAGAAATTTGCGGCACACGTAAAGAAGCAGCATGTTGCACCATATCTAATTGTCAGAATAATTATCTTCTGCTATGCAAATTACCAGGAGCAAATTCACTGCAGTACATTTATGTGTATTTAATTATCATCAAGAGCTGGAATTGAGGGACTAGATTTAATATGTTTGTAATGAAATAGCCAGAATTTGTGTGTGTATTTGCAGAGAACTCGTTATTTTACCACAGCTGGATTTGTTTATTTTAAATAAATCATTATGGCAGATAGAGTTTCTGCATGTTTGCCCATTTGCCGATTTATTGTAAAAATTGTGGTTTCGTTTATATGGGTGGTTTCTATCAGACACACATCACCCCTCTTGCTTGCAAGCTGCGTGTTTCTGTATCTTTTAAGGAGGAGTTCAATGCCAAGAAAAGACATCAGTTCACGTGTAAATCAAGAGTAGCGGTGTAGGAGGAATTAAGATAACCTGGATGGGTGAAGGTTTTGTAATGGGCCATGAGTCTTCATACTTGTAGGCTGAAAACTTGAATTCTCGCTTCACCGATTTGTAAGCCAAAGCTGCTGTTATTTGGTTATTTGGTGGCGTATATAAGGCTTTCTAGTGAATACTTTATATATTCTCGTCATAACAAGAAACAACAGCAGTGGACGTGGGATGCAGGATTACCACTTCTGACCCTGAGATGGTTCTTCCCCTCTTAAGCTTCAGACTTTCTGGACCAGAGCTGTATTAAAGATATTGGGATCTCAATTCAAGGCTCAAGTTATAAGAAAATATTAAAACTGGGAACGGATACTTTTGCCACTTAAACTTTGTGTTTTGGTTGTTTTCTGTTAAAGGAGCTCTTGGAAAGAAAGATCTGAAAGTCAGCAGTGTAGATGGCTGTTCAGCAAAGAAAAATCACGTTGTGTAGTCCCCAGGAGTGGTGTGTGTGACCTGATCCTGTTGAAAACTGGGGATCTGCAGCTCTGGAGATGCAGCTCCATATCAGTCCAAGCTCCAGTCGGGAAAGCTGATCGTTAAGGAAGCGATTTATTTCCTGGGTCTCCTGCCTCGTAGCTTTGCTTACCTTGATCTGGAAGCAGCAACCTGGATGCAATTGACTTCTGCTTAACGCCCAACTGTTCGTTATGGCCACTGTTTCACAAATAAAGAGGGAGGCTCCCAAGCTGGCCAGTTCACTGCGTGCCACAGCAGTGCCAGGTGAAAATGCGGTTGCAATGCAATTAGAAACACAGACCATTGCCAAGCCTTGCTTTGTGTTTCTTTGTTTCCTCTTGTGGATTTCAACTCAAGCTGCAAAACACAATAAACCAGGGGTAACGAAGGGTCACGAAGGTACCATGCTGTGTCACGAGTGGTGGGATGGGGCCAGCTTCTGGTGATGTCTCCACGAGGATGCCCACAGGACCCTTATTTGCAGCGTCCCTGAGCTGGTTTGTGTATAATTGATGGGTACCCTGAGGTTCTGCCTCCCCCTCCTCCCCAGGACATCCTTTTCTGTGTTAGTTTATTTTTTAAATAATTAACAGACTTTGTGACTGCCTGTCTATCTGTCCCCCCGGAATTCCTCTCCAGCTGCTCTCATCCCTCCCCACAGCCCCTCCCTCTCCTCCCCAACGCGCTTTTCCTTTTGCTGTATCTTAAAGGGGTGTCTTTTGTTTTAACTTTGTACAACGAAACCTCTGAGCACTTTTGGAATGAGATGCCCTTTGCTGCTTGCTGGTATCCTGAAATCTTCCTTTCCCTCCCAGGTGCACAAGGGAACCTTCCGCTCCTGACAAAGAGACTGACTTCAGTCTGGGTAATTCTGTGAAGGGTAACTCTTGTCTGATGGGCACCTTCTCTCTCTCCAAATTGCCTGTCCCTGTAGCATGAAGGGGTGGACGCAGTTGAGGATGGACAGGGAACACCGTTCCCACCCTGTTTGTCCCCTCCTGTGCACCCTCCCTGTGGCTGGTGGTGGCTACAGCTCGCTGTGGTCTGACCTGTGCGTGGGTTGGTATGGCTGATGTGGATATAAAGTTATTCAAGCAACCCTGCATGCATCTTCTGCAGCTGGACAAGAGCCTGTTCCCTCCCTCTTCCCAGTGCATCTGCCTTGCTATGGTGCTAGCAGTGGTACGAGCAGTAGAGAAACCGTAGCACATCTTCATGCCACTGGGAAAATCAGCTATTGAAGGTGTTGGCTTCCCTTCTGCTGCCACGCTGGCTTCTGTTCCCAGAGGAAAGTCCTACTAATAGAAGAAGAGAAGCCCCAAAATGCAGTAGAGCTGCTGGAGACATTTGCTCCACGTTTTGTGCTTTGTACAAGTGGTCAGCAGCAAGGGTGGATGCTGTGGCCCGATGGAAATGGTGATTTCTGTGTAAAAGCCTGGGATGCCAGGGAAGTGCTGTTTTATGGGTATGTATTTGGGAATGAGAAACGCTAGGACTACGCTTGTTGAACCTGGACCTCTTCTCATTGTCAACAGAAGACTTTGTCAGATTGTTCCTCTTCCACCTCATATGAAGACCATCCACCTATTTTAGCAGCTTCATAAATAACAACCTTCTTTCCCATCTTTACTTGCCTAGGCTTGCTGCTCTGCAGATCCACATTTTAATTGACACACAGCTTGTGGCGTGGCTGGAGGCTATGCCAATAATGCACATATTCATGGCATGGCAGGCAGATAGGCCCCTTCCCTCAGACACCATCATTCAAAGCAAACATCAGACAAGTATCAGGCTTTGATGTGGGTCCTGGGTTTGCAGCCTCAAAAGAGGAATCTTTGGAGCCTCGTTTGCACTGTTCCTTGTGCCAGACGTTGCAGCAATGTCGTAACGGCCAAGCAACTGTGTCCTCAGCATAGTGGAAGGAGTATTTTGCAGCTCCTCAGCAGACATTGTTGTGTTAGTAATCAAGAGCAGCCTGGGCTTTTTGCAGGGATGGGTGCTGTGAAAATAATAATAATAATAATAATAATAATAATAATAATAATAATAATAATAATAATAATAATAATAATAATCAGGGATGGGGAGTGGGGCAAGGGGGGTGGGTGATAGGGCTGCTGTTGGACGATCTGAGGCACTTGTCAGAGGACATTAGCCCTGCAATTAGGAGAAGCTGAAAAGGAGGGAAGGGAAGACAGCAAGAGAAATGCTGCAGTGGGGAGGGCTTTGTGTCAGCGTACAAAGCTTTTTTTCTCAGCAGGGCTGCTGGGATTTGCTCAGGTCTCCTCCCAGATAAATTAACTCAGACCAACACCTGCTCCTTTAATATGGCCAGGCTAACTCCACTGCAGACCTGGCCTTTCTTTCTCTCTCTTTTTTCTTTTTCTTTTTTTTTTTTCTTCTTCTTTTTTAAATGACATGGAAGCAGCCTGTGAACTCCCTTCTCCTGTTTTCTTCCCCCCTAAACCACCCTTTCTCATGGAGGATAAGATTGTTTCCCCGAGAAGAACGACTGGAAAAAGAAACAGTTGAAAGATTTAGAACAAAACCCCACCAAAAAAAACCCCAAGCTGGCAAGAGGTGAAGGGTATGTAATTGCTATTCCTTATGCAGCCCACTAAAGCTGCATGTTTTAACCATCTGAGGACAGCAGGGAATTTTCTCTTCCAAGAGAGTCAAATGTGGGGTTTGCATTTTCCTTCTTTTCAGGAGGGGTGTGGGGAGAAAGAGGTGCACTTCATTTTCCTTGGGATTAGCTAAAGCTCCTTCCACTTTTATGTTGGCAACATGAGGTTTCATCAGACCTCTGATCCTGTGCTGAATAAAAATATAGCGTTACCGTCAAACTGCAAAACAGAGGGCTTGAACTTAACTGGATTAAAGCGCATTCGAGGCAGCATTCTTCGCTTAATGGAATGGTAGTGTGGGGGGCTGCTGCTGCGGTGCCCAAATCAGCCCACGTCTGTGCTGGAGCATAGGGGGGGTCCTATTCAGTGCTGCTGACCAGAGAACCTGGGGCTGAGTTTTCTTCCAGGATATTTGTCTCGAAGCTCAGATGTCCCATTGCTGCAATTCTATGGATTTATCCTCGACAATGCACCATTGGCATCAGGCTCGCTAATCAGTAGGGTGCGCCTCATGTTCATGGAGATGTATGCATGAGCTTTAATTGCAAATAAATGCGCTGAGCCACATTTGCTTATAGTTTGGCATTTGTCTTTCCCATATGAATAAACATCCCTGGCTGCTCGTCTCTATCCTGCGTGCACTCTGATACCACTTTCGCAGCCCGTTTGCCACCGTTGGCTCTTGGTTTGCTATTTGGGCACTTTTCTTACCAGATTTTGCAGGCTTTTCCCCTCCCCTAGGAGGAAGCAGGCTTTTTCTGACCTCCACTGATGGTCCAATGTATCGTGGGTTACATGGTATATTTTACAATGGAGCAGAGGCTTGGGAGAATCCACTCGTGCCATGTTGTGTGTTGTGCTTCCCGTCTCGATGAGTGCCTGCATGCTTGGATGTATCCCCATATGTCCAGTAATGAACACGGGCTAATTGCCTAGGCAGATAGAAAAATAGATAGGTAATTTGTAGCTATTTAATTTTACATTAGGCAGAGGGTTGTAGGGGCAGAGGCTAATGTTGTTGGCATTTCTTTTCAGGGTTGTTAACCAGATACGCTGCCTCTGGGGCATAACAATACCTCCCTTGGTAGAGCTCTCTAATACTTTTATTACATTCTTATTAATTTAGCAATGGCCTAAAGTCTGTGAGGCACCTTCCAAGGCATGATCCCTGCCCTGAGGACCTTACAGACTAATTCCAAAGCATGATACAACCGGGGATTACTCAGTGAGGGCAAGAGCCTAATGGAGTAAGAAATGGTTTGTATTAGATAAATGGATAAGAATGAATCAGTGGAAGAGTTAATCACGTCGTTCCTCGCAGGCATGGGGGGATAAGCTACTCCTTAGGAGGTCCTACGGTGTGGCTGGTCAGTTTAGCGAGGTCTTTCCAAGCAGGGAGCGTGGATGAAGGCTGTCTCTTGTCTCCCAGCTCTGTTCTGCACCAGCTCCATGTGGATGGCTGCTCTGGGAAGCAATGTGCTCCAAATCCAAAGAAGCTACATGAGTAAATGGTCTGGTCAGCCAAAGCATTGGCTGTAACCTCCAAAATGAGACAGGTCCTGTCCCCCTTGGGACACAACAGCTCTTACTCCATCACCCCCTTCGCCTGTGCTGCTAAGAGGACTGGGAGAGTTTTTGATTTGGAGTGAAATTGCAAAGCTGTGCTTTTTTGCTATGGATTTCAGTTCTCAGGAAGCCACAAACTGATGGTCCCAAACAAAAGAGCTCTCCAGGAGGCTGGGGAAAGGGCCGGAGGGAAGCGGGGCCTGGAAAAGGGCTTCTGCTCAGGGGTGGCCAAGGGGCCCCCCCACACCCCCCAGCACCTGTCCTCCTCGTTTGAAGCCTGTAAGCTGCCCAGCGCGGCCAGCGGCTCGTGGGACAGATGGGTCTGCAACAGCTGAGGGAGCTCAGGGCAGGAGGGATGAAAGCGAGATGGCGAGCCCGCCCCTCGGTGCCTCTGCAGCGCGGGCTGGTGTGAGCCGGTGGGGAACATTTGGTGTCCATGTGGCATCTGGCAGCAGAGTTTGCTTCTCTGGCATTTCCTTTGGTGAAAGGAAGAGCAAAGCAATTTGCTTCCAGGCAGCTGCTCTGCTCCGCTGGGAGGGAACAGCATCACCCTCCTCCCTGCCCCGGCCCTTCGGCAGGGTGCTGCAGCACAGTCCCCTAAACTAACATCCCCAACCCCAGGTAAACATCCTTTTCCCTCATTTATTCCTTCTTTTTTTTTAAATACTGAGAAAAGAAAAACTCTCAGCATCACTTACTTTAAAAACTAGTTGCTGTGGCAACCGGATGCCGGGTTTAAAGTGGCTGGCTTGGTCTTCTTGACATCATTGTTTGACTTTCAGTTGCTGGAGCAACAGATCGCTGGGAAGAACCAGCGAGGTCGAGGTTTCTCTTTCTTTCTTCCTCCACGTTGCTTTTCACTGGGGCCTGAGAGCACCAGTGATGGTTTGCTTTTCACTGAAGACACACACTGTTAACATATGATGGGAAGATGTCAGGCAGTATTAGAAGAAATGGAGGTTAGGTCAAAGGCTCGTTACAATGGAAGAATTCCTACAAAACTGAAAAAAAAAAGAAAAAGAATGAATGAGCCGTTATATTTCCCAAGATCAGAGGGTTAGAGAAGATGTGGCTCCAACACACTTAGTGTAGGCATTTACCACATAACATTTTTCTGTCGGTTGTTCTGAACCCCAAGTTTTTCCAAAGCAGAGACATAGCTGCGGTGATAAGCAGAGAATGTAAAATGCCATCAGGTATAACTATATAAGTCAATACCATAACGTAGCTCCTTCATTTCCTCTTAATGAATTGTTACACTTATAGCTTCCTTCCAGAAAGTTTTTCTTTCTGTCAGTGTCCTCTCTGGCCACAGAATAGCTGTTTAACCCATCCCAGGGAGCTTTCCTCTGCAGTGGGATACAGGAGGGGATAGGGGACAGCTATCTACTTAATTATTGCTTTCCGAAAGTTACACGCCCTCCACTCTGCTTGTCCAGGGCTCTGGCTATAGCCACAAGGGTGGTGGGAGGGTGCTGCCGTCAATGCACCAATGTCACCCTGTGCCAGGAGCGCAGAAGGACCGTGTTCCCATTGGGACAGGGGTATCTTGAAGATGATGCACCGAGACTTCAGCGAGCAGAATACTGTTGTTTATCAAAGTGCTTATAGCCAGGGACGCTCGACTCCATTTTCCTGGACTGAGAATCTCTCCATTGTTTGTATCCACTGTGGTGGCTAACAGCATCCTAGTCCTGGCTGAGCTCTTTGGGTGACCAAACGCTGTGATCCTGCACAGAGCTCTTTGGGAGCTGGTTTTCCTCTGGGGTTGGCGTTTGCAGAGCTTGAGGTGACAACAGCTACTAGCTTTTCAGCTGATGCTGAATTTGCAGTTCTCTGGGCTCGAGTTTTGAATTTCTTCCTGGCATGAGGCTGATGGGGGTGGTGTAAAGGCCAGAGCAAGAGGGAGGTTGGATGATGCATACACTGGAATACAGTTTTGGCATTATGTGTTAAATTAGTAATAAGTGAAACGTCAAAGCAGGGGCTGGTTTTTGGCAAATGCTTTATGCTTAAAACCCGAATGATAAACTACTGCTCTTTCAGGAGGCTAAACATGTCCTTGATTACCTGACAAAATATCCATAGGATTTCAGTTTGTATCAGTAAATCAGGAGTGGCCTTAAGTGATGCTGTTGGATGGAATAAGGTAAATGAAATGTAAAATGCAGTTTTTAATACAAATGCAACTGGAAATTAAAAGTAAATTTTGAAAACAAAATTAGAGAAATAGTTTTAAAAAAACCAGAGAAATCTGTGGGTGTCAAGGTAAAGGAAACTGTCATTAAAAGGTACTTAAAAAGCTGAGCTTTTCTTCTTCTGAGAATTCCTGCTAATGTATCTGGCTGTCCAGCTCATTCCAGGTTCCCATATATATATATAAAAAGTGCAAACTTTTTCACAATGAAGTTATGGTTTCAGTATTACACCCTCATTGCCCACAAAATACACAGAATTCAAATTAACAAATATACATGCCTCAAAGTCTACACAATGTCAGCCACAAATATGCATGCAAGAATGCTGGTTGCTAGAGTTTGGAGTCAGCTATTAGCGAACATTTGTATGGTGTTCAGATAATTTGTTCTTAAATGCCACACACGTACCACATGGTTCAGATGTGGTTTGGGAAGCTATAAAATGGGATTTCAAACTGGTTCTGTCCCTGCTCTTAAACCCATAGCTCAGTTAGGGCTCAGATGCGTCTCAGCTATAGGGCTGGCGTCCTGAGTCTGGGATATTGTGACTAGCTGGGTTTTGTGGAGGCTAAAAGGCATGGATGCAGCTGCTCATTAGTGAATTTGTGCACGTGCCAGTCTGCAGTGAAATGTACTTGAAATAACCTATCCTAGATGCCTCTATGAGGATGATGGCCCTGATGATTTAGCTATTTCGGTTCCAGCTTGAATTATTCATGTATTTGAAAACACTCATGAATTATTTGTGTTTTCACTAAATATATAATATAAACCCCCAAATCCTTCCGACAAAATATTAAAATGAAATTTATTTATTTATTTTTGCTGCTCTGAGATGCTGCCCCTACCCCAGAACAGCCCTTCAGCCGTAGGCTCATGGGGAGCTGTGCTGTCAGGACACAATGGTGTCTCAGGCATCAGCATCCCTGCCTTAACCTGTGCCAATAGGGGACCGGCCCCTGATTCAGCAAGAAAAAGGAAGACTCTTATAAAACTTAGATCTAACCCCAACTTGTTTTCTTAACTTCTGGATACTGGGTTTTTGAGAATGGTGACTATCTTGCACACATGTGTTTAGGATTTAAGGTCTGTTTTCACAAGCTGATGCATCTGAATTTAAGGTTCCCAGCAGTGAATCAAAAGAGCTTGGTCTCTACGATGCAAAGTCCTGATCTGGTACAAATTCACAAGCTGGTTCAAATGCACTCAACTGTTCTAGTGACATAACTTTATCCTGGCAACCTTTATGCCAAGTCCAGTATTGTCGATCATCTTCAGGCTGACATAATGTGGCCAACTAACCTAAAACTGGAGCACATCATCTCATGTGCTCAGGCTAATTCAACAAAAATGTGTTTCTGCTTGATCCAGATCAAATCTGTCCTGCCATGAAGTCTGGGAGTACAACAGATGTGATATTAATAGATGTGGAACCACAGCCTAAGCCTCTCCCCCTCCCCAAACATCTGCAGCGGAGGGGGGATGGCAGCGCTGGGAGGAGGCATCCTGTAGGGACAGCAGTTCTGCTCTCGTCTAACTGTGTGAACTTCCCAGTGCTTACATTAATTTTAAAGAAAGTACTTTGGCATGCTGATGTAAAATCTTGTCCCTTCACCTCAAGGGATTGGTTTCTTCCAGGGGAAGTTTGAGTAGCTTCACACTAATGAAGCATCTTAACATACAATTGTAGTTTTTCTCATTTTTTTTCCTCGCAACACTTTCATTGCAGAAGAACTGCTTTATCTAGCTACTATATTAGTAGTTTTTTAACCTCTTTGGGCTTCAGATTGTCTGAAGGATCTGGATGGTCCAGAGGCCTTGATTTCACCTGGATGAAATATTGCCCTGAAGTGCCCAGTGGCACTGCTCAGCCCCGTTAAAAATTGTCCCATCCATATCATTGCTTCTGCGAGACCAAGACCGGTGCCTTTCTCTAGTAAAAAAAAAATGCCTCATAGTTTTCCATCAGAGTCCCTGGTCTTTTTTCTCTTGTGTTGACTCTACATTCCCCAAGAAATCTTTCACTTCTGTGGTTTCTGCCATACGAATTTAGATCCTCCCGTCCCCATTAGCTGATTAACGTGCTTTCATTTTGTCTAAAGTACCAACGCTTATGCTGACTGCTTGGGGTGCGTGCGTGTGTGTGTGTGAGAGTGTGCGCACTCAACAAAAGCCTTTTCTCTCTTCATCTCTCTGTTCTGGGACTGAGGCCAAGTTGTGATTGTAATAACGTAATCTCTTCTGAATACTTGAAGTGATGGGAAAAAACGAGATTTTGAAAATGAAATAGATTAATCTATACAGCTAGAGGGGGGAAATTGTGCATTTCAATTAGCTCTTGAGAGTAATTTTCCTTAAAGTAGTACAAGCCAGGTGTGCAAAAGTATTCTTCTGCCTTGAGAGTCTTGCCTCTCCTTCTGGAGTCCTTGGAAAAGATGGTGACAAGTGACAAGTTGATTTGGGATGCTTCTGTTGAAGGGATTGAACATAAGGCAACTTGACAGGACCTGATTTTTCAGAGGTTGCACTTATGGCACTGTCTGAAAATCAAGCTCCTCTTCCCCTAAAAATGCCTCAAAAATTGAAGCAGCTGCTCACTTCAGCATGCAGGAGGACTCTATTTCTTTGTGTGCTTGTGCGCACACGGGAACAGTGATTTATCAAGTTATTTTATTTAACTTTTGTTCAGGATGAGATCATTCCCTAAAAGGTGTTCACGGTTTATTACCTTGCTGACTGGGGCTGCTAGGCGTTCTGCATGCAAGAGGGCAGAGAAAGAGAATAACATACGCTTTTCACTGGCCAGGGCTTGTATTGGAAGAGGAAAGTTGACCTGCTGTAACTCACTGTATCCTGCTCCTACTCTGCCTCCTTGTGAAATGAAAATTGCTTGCCCACGGCACGGTGGTTGTACCCGTCCTCACAGCCTGGGCTGGGAGAACACACCCAGGTAATGGCCATCACTTGGCTGGAGAACACCGTCTATTAAGCCAACGTAATCCAACGACTTTTGATTGTGAGCCAACGCTCTTCGAAAATCCTTCTTAGTTGTGAAGCCACCCATTCACCCTCATTTCCTTTTTTTAATGGGGAAGGAGCAGTTTTCTGATATGATAGCAAATAAAGTGTAGTGACTGGGACTGGAGAAGTGTTTGATTCCTTGATAAAGATGTTTACTGACTGATTGAGCCTGGTCTTTGCCCAGAGCCTCCCCCGCTTCCCCCATGCCAGGTGCATAACAAAAATCTCCCACCCTGGAGTGCTAACAAGCTCTTCAGCCTCCTCTTTCAGCCCTGATCTACAACTGACTGCAAAGGACACATGGTTTTAGAGAATGTGCTGCTTTACCTCAGTCTGAGTTTTATATCCCAGCTAGGCATACTGAAATTTTTCAGACTTCCTTTTCAATCAGTCACTTTGGCATTGTAATGGCTTGGGTTGCTCTTTTCTTAAGTCTGTTTTAATTCTTTACCTTTGTATTTTAGCAGCAAGTTGCCTTGAATTTACAGTTCCTGTCGAATTCCTCTATGAATAGCACCTAGGTTTCCTACTCTGCAGCTGCAAACAAGGTTTAAAAGCTTTTGGGATTTCTTGGCAGCTAATAACTCCCAGACTTCAGCATAGTTCATTTTCGAAATGTTTCTCATGCTTCAATCTGGACAGCGTTATGCAGGTCAGGGAATCCTGTCAGACTGGGGGCCAGGGGAGGATGTTCTATCAAAAGCTTTTTTGGCAAATTAAAAAAAAAAAAAAGACCAAAAGGACCTTTAGGAATACTGCTTAATATCCTTTCCATCCAAAATAGGAAAAGCACCTGTAACTGATGCCAAGCACAGGACAAAATAAATAAAAAAAAATCCCCAAGCAAAGACCTCCAACTGGAAATATTTCCTGGATGATCTCACTGAGAATCCCGTAAGTGGCTGGATCAGTTTTAGGGAAAAGGGAACACGGGCTTGAACTCCGTACTGAAAGACAAGAAAAAGCTTCAGGAGGAAAATGAGCCAAGCGCAGATGCAAGCTGTCAGAGGTGCTAGGATTTTCTTCATTCCTGATTGGGACCTCTTGACATTTACACAGAAAATGTCGTAGCGATACAGCAAGACTTGAGTTAAGGAAACAGGCCTAAGAAGTGACATAAAATGATGCCTGTGGCTTTCATCCTGTGCCCACCCTGGTACAGAGGTAGAGCTGAGCAGGGGCAGAGCCTGTAGGGTGAATATTGTCCTTCTAGACCTGGTGTCAGTACGTGAGGGATGTGGCATGTGATGGACTGAGCAACAGAGGACTTGTTTCATGTCATCTTGGGCTTGAGCAGCTCATCCAGCCGTGCTGTACAGAAAATGTGCATGTGTTTGGTGTGTTGCCCCACAGAGACAGGATCCTTTCAGACTTGTGCCATCGCATAGATTTCAGGCTTCCCTTTATTACAGACTTGCACTGTTAACAAGAACAACCTGCCCCATCAAACTCATCACCAAGTTGGGGTTTGTCCTTAAGTATGAGTGGATCTTTGCTTGCATCTGACCTAGAGCCAGATACCGTCTCTCCTTTTTAATGATGTGTCTGCAATTAGTATTTATTTTAGATTTAATCAGTCAGTGCATGTCAGCTTATACCTCAATAATTATGATCTTGCTGTCAGGGAGGAAGGAAATTAAACCTCAGGAGGTCACATCAAAATGATGAATCTGATCTCAGTGTAACAGAGGTCCTAGGCAAGACTGATTGTATTAATGAGGGACAGGTACTTGGTAGGTTTAGAGGCACGATCAAGATTTCTTCTGTATGGATGGGCCAAACTGAGTCACTAAGAGACACATTTGGATGCGGTATTTTCACTTAGCAAAAACACCTGCTCAGAGCTGGATCTCTATTGTCCAGAATTTCTGTGACTCGCGCTCTGCTTCACTTCCACTCTTCTTAATTTTATCCATTCAAAGAGGTTAAACTGGATGTATCTTAAGAAGCAAAATCCACCAGTCTTTGCTTCCAGCTGCACTGACAATATTGCAAGGCATTTTCTTGTTGAGGCTGAGAAATGTAAAACAACGGGATCATACAGATCAGATGTTTTCAACCTGTGAATTGCAAATGAATTTGAGAGGCCTCCCTCCTGTTTTAACTGCCAGGAAAAAGAGTCTTGAAATCTTTCTTTTCCATTGCAACATAGGATCACGAGATAAAAGAGACTGAGACCTGCCAAAATAAATCCTTATTGAAAGCTTGCTTGGAGCTTTAGAAAAGATTTGAAGAACTTATCTGAGCTGAATTAGTTTTCCTAATCCTAGTGATAATTTGGCTGAAGATGTTCACTCTTCTCAGATATACTGCAGGCTGTGTGTTGCAGTGCTTAGACACAGGCTGAACAAGGACGGTCTCAGTGAACTTCCACACCACCATCTGAACACCTTCAACTTGCCAGACTGATGCATTTCATCAAAGTGGACTTTTCTGTCACAACACAACAGCTGAATGCGAGGTATGAGCCTGCAACTGCAAGTGTGTTTAGAAGGGAAAGTAATGCATATGCCATATGGTAGAAATTGATGTCTGGTAATAGATGTTTCATATATTCCAAGAACATAATTTGCTCCAAACGAAAATTCATACTCTTTAACTCTTTTCTAACCTACAGCTCGTCTTTTAAGTTGAGGTCTTGCTTAATCCTGCTTCTGCTTTAGTGGTTCTGCTTTCTCTGAGATTTCAGAGCATCAGTACTGAGTACTGTACCCTTCCTCCGCAAATGCTATCTGTGGTCTCAGCTTCACGTTGCCCTTCATCCCCAGTGCCCCCGCCGGGAGGGCTGCGCAGTGCTGACAGCTTTTAATGAGCTGCAGAAATCCAGGGCAGAGAGGGTTGCTTTCAACGGGGGAGGGTGAGCTTATCTCTTTATTTACAGTCTCAAAAATACTCTCGGGTCCTGGGAGATGAAGGGCCTGTGCACGTAAATGTAAAAGACGATTACAGTGGCGCTAGTGGCAAGCGAAGACGATTGAAGCACCATGACAGAACCATCCCTGGCAAAGCTCTGGTTGGAGAGTGCAGTTCTGTCCCAGGCTCAGTGTGCTGCAGGACTGTGCCCGTTTCATTGAACAATTATTTAGAAGAAACAGAGGAAAGAGGTTCCAGCATTATTGCATAACTCAATATTTCAGTGGGTTTGGAGTTTCATGTTCTAATGCTTCATTTAAAAAAAAAAACTTTTTGTTTTAAAACTTTTATAGTACTCAGTTGTAAAAAACTAAGTTACTTATTGTGCTCTTAATAAAAAAAAGGGGAATTACTAAGCAATTTGTAAGGCTCAGAGTAAGGCTGAATCTTATTTTCAGGAGAGATGTGATCCTTAAGCTCTTGGTAAGAATGACATTGATAAGTGAGATAATTTAAACCTGACTCAGTTCAGCAAGAGAGACACCTCACTCTTTTTGGGTATCTTCAGTAAAAATCACCTCTAAATCCTCTTTACACATCATCCTTTAGAAACAAATGTGGAAATGTGGCGGTGCCTGGGGTGGAGGATGAACAGTGTTCAAAATAATGCTGGCACTGTTCAGCACCGAACTTTCCTGGGCTGGAAATCAACTAAAATACCATTTTTCCCTGAAGGTCTTAGGGGCATGCAAGGTAGCAGAGTACTCTCAGTGGGTAATTTAGGAAGAACCATGCAAGTAGTGGCACTGGAGAACAGGCTGCGCTCTCCTCAGAGCTTCATACAGTGCCTTACTTAGGGGGGAGTGTTCCCCACTCCTCCCTGACCCCTCCAAGCTTGACCAGGAGAAGAAAGCATCTACCAAACCCCCATCCCAGCACCTGCAGCCTTGCATGGACATCTTCAAAGGCAGCTGGGCTCTGGATTACAGACCTGGTATAGGATGGGCCAGCAGAGGTCTTCGCCTAGGCAGAATGGTCCTTTGGCTGCTGCACACCCCATATATATATAAATTTTTATATAAAAAATTTTATATATATATATGTCCTGAACACATTTATACTTTTCTCCCTGACATTTCCTTTTCTTCCTCACTGTATATGACTCTGATCAAGCTGTGTAACTTGAAGTGCGTATGTGTGGAGGTCTTGTGAGGATGCATGGCCAAATTCAGGGGCATTTTAAAACACTGGAGCTTTGCACTTCAACGTGGTACCTTCTGCTGCCAAAGAAATTCACAGGTTCTTATGTGAGTTGGAGGGATGTGTGGTGGTGTTATATGTTTGCTTTGGAGGGCAGCCTGCAGCCAACCCACAGGGATCACAGCCCATTGTGCTAAGCGTTTTACACACACATAATGAAAAGCTCTATCTGTCCCCCAAAATGTAAAATGCCTCTATAATGAATCACTTCTGAGAGGGAACATCCAGTCATGTGGAGAGAGGAACAGTTGAGTGAAAGAGCTGGAAATTGGTCCCGAAACTCGACTGTGCTCACACGGCAAATCTTGCCGCGATTGCCTATGCAGGTCTGCTTTCAGCTCATTGCCAGCTGCAGGTGAACATCTAGAGAGAGAGGGCTCAACAAACTACTCAGAAAAAAGAAACAAGAATACTTCAAAACTACTGCTTCCCCATGGCATGACAATAGTGGGATATTGGAATCGTGGTGCCTGTACTTCCTTCATGGACAATGTGCTTGCTCTCAGCTCCAGAGAAGGTTGGAAACAAGAAATGTTTTCTCCTTGCTTCTGCACGTATATATTTCTGAAAGCCTCACAATCGATAGATTATTTATGTATTTTTGCTTGTGTGTCTTCTGTCATCGTGTCACTTGCTTTTGCGGCACGCAGGGAGGAAACTCAATTAAATGTCAGGAAGGTGAAAGAGCCAGACATGCAGTAGAAGCCTAAAAATCAGGAAAGTGAATGAACTCCCTGTTTGTATCAGTCATGGGATAGTGGGTGGAATGGATCCAAGTCATAAAGTCTTTTAACTCCAGTGAGGCAAAGGATCACATGGTTCAGACCCCCATCGAATAGGGCGACAAAAGTTGCATCTGACGAAGACCAGGGGGGCACGTCATCGGTTCAAAACAAGGGAACAAAAACAGAGCAGAGAATTGCAGCCAATGTGCTGGGAAGGACTCCAAGAAAATAGCAAAGCTGCCTCTCTGTGTGGACGAGACACATTAACTGGACAATGGAGTGAAGAAACACCAACCAAAAAAAGAGAGACCTTCATTTGCAGAGGGAGACCTTATCCAGTATTATCTTCTTCCTCCTCGACTGGTGCATGCACGTTTTGGCTGGTGCCAAGAGAAGGTGCAGAGGAGGTCCTGGGATTTTGTGACAGCCCTGAAGACTGTAGCTCTCTCTGCTTTGTGATACACAAATCATGTACAGCAGCAGAGTAAGGTTTTCAAGCCTTCTTTTCCACCATTTAATAAGACCCTGGCTGCAGCAAAGAGAAGAGAGTCCAGGGCCTCTTCCCATAGATTGTTCAGATGTTTTGCTGGAAAGATATTTGTGATGCACAGACCCAGCTTTTTTCCCAGGCATGAGAGGAAGAGAAATTTAAGGAGAGGGGAGAAAGGAAACTGCTGGTAAGAAGGAGAAAGCCTGTGTATTTTTTTATGAGCATATAAGCAGCCACTGTTATACTAGGTATAGGTGTTGGCTCGTCAATTTTGATATGGTGAAACGGTGCCTGGAACGATGGATGGGCTCCTGTTAATGGAAGAATGATTTGCATAACTGGTAGTAATAAATAGGTATGTAAATCTCCAGCAAACTTAAAGGCACTTTTAGCTGCCTGAGGAAGATGCTGTTGGTTTAAAGATTTTTTTTCCCAGTGACTGTACTATTTCCTATGAAAATAAGATCTTAACAGGGAAGAAGACCGTGAGGAGTGTTTCTCAAATTGAGACAATATGTGATCAAACTTGCTGTATGGTTATGGAAAGAGAGACATGTCCTTAGCCCAAATCTTTTAAATGGCCATTTAAAAAACTTTCTTTACAGCAACCGGCATAGACACTAGCACAAATCATGAGCTGCATCCTATACATGAGAAGATCTGGAAAGTGGAATGCACCAAGGTACCTGCTTAAAACCTGTGCTGTGCTCTTAGATGTCTGTCAAGGGATGGAGAGCAGCAGGGAGTTTCCAGGACTTGCAGCCTGCAGATGTACAGATAAAGATGAGAGGACATCTGGTCTCACCCGCAGTCTGTTGTTAGCTGGCTGCGGTACCAGAGAGGCAGGCTCTTGGCAGAGATTTCTAAAGTGGCTTGAAGCGGGGAGGAGGGAGGGGTTGCTGAGGATTGTATGTCCTTATTCTTTTGAAAAAGCAGGAGGGTCCTGGGGAGAGGGCTGGGTGAGAGAAGCTGCCAGATGTGAAGAGATGCTCAGCCAGAGGAAAACATCCAAAGGCTGAATCTGATTTTCTAAGAGAAGGCGTGTAGAGGTATTCCCATGCAAAGCTTTCATGTGCTTCTCCAGACAGGCCTCTCCTCAACATTGCTCGCAATAAGAAAAGTTTTCAGGCTGGTGGTACCCTTCCCCAATCTCAGGCCCCACAAAATGCACATATCAACCAAAGATACGCAAGTTTTGGCTTTTTTTCACGTCCTCGTTATTTAGAGAAAAAATAATCTCAAATAAGTACAGTCTATAATCAACCTGTAAAGGTACCTTAAGGTTTTGCTGTATGATAAGCACAAATAGAGATTGACTATCGAAAATTCAAATATCCCCCTGAAGCCCCCAACTCAGAAGTACAAATATCTCCCCCACACAGACTCACCTAGGGTCAAATTCTCTGCTGGTGTAAACTGGCAGAAATCCACTGAATTCTCCCATAAATCAATTTAATTAAAAGTGTCTTCTGATGTGTCTTTGTTTAGCAATAATGTTCATTTGAGAAGGTGTTATGGCAGGAAAACAAATCCCTTCTTTACACCCCCTCCTCCCAACCCTTTGGCTCAATTTTAATGTTTTTAAAAAATATTTATTTTTTAAAACTGGAACAATAAATGTATTGTTCACAAAGAACCTTTTGTTCTGCCAATACGTTCGCTCAGAGGCATGCTTATCTATGGTTGGGTATTGGAGAGGGAGGAGAGAAAGAGCCGGTGCAATTCACAGGTATAAATTGTCCATATATGTAACAAAGATGAGTTCACTTGATAAAATAAGACCACCCTCCCTGCAAAACTACGCCTGAAGCATAAAAAAAATTAATACTTTTCTGAACTTCTGAAATAATGTGATTTATTTAAGAACTTTTTTTTTTTTAAGCTTTTCTACAAATCTGACTATTCCGTTGGGGCAAACCCATTAGGCCCAATTCAGCAAAACGCTCCAGAGCTTAAATTCACCAGCAAATCACTTAACCACATGCTTAACTTTAAGCAAGAGCTTAAGTCTCAGGCATTCAAACCATTCGTGTGTGATTTATTCCTGGCCTTTTGGAGAGCAGAAGGAATGCAACGTGGCCAATCCACAGCCGATAAGGAGGCAAAACCGAAGTGACAGACTGAGGTGTTGGGAAATATTTGCTTGACTCTGAACTTGTGTATTGGCTGGAAAGGGTTCAGACACTTTCTTGAACTCTGTAGGGCATCCTCATGATTTTTTTCCTGCTTTTCACGTGGGCTTTAGCCAACTCATGGGCTCCTAAGCCCCAGGTGCTCTTGCTCAGCACTTGCACCATGACAGCATGTAGCATGTAGGCTTCAGGACTGCTTTGGGAAAAAATTGGGACAGATGGTCAGCCTGCTAGACTGCTATGGTTGTCAAGGGTCAGCTTTCAAACACGTCTTTCTCCCTCTCAGTCTTCAGTGCATCTGTGATTTTAGGTTACTTATACTGTGTGGAATATGTGTCTTCAGCATTGTCTCACCTTTATGTCATATGGGGTTGCCCAAAAACCTAATCCTGTAATGTCAGGTGCCACTATGCCTGTCCTTATTTGTCCTGTGCCAAGATAGTCCTAAAACCAAGTCGTGCTGGAGACTGTCAGTCCAGTCATTCTTTTAAGCATCCTTGTGATCATTTCATTTTCATTTCCAACCTCTTTCCTCCGGTGAAGGAGCCATCCAAATTGTGCACTTAGATAGCAGGTAAAAGCGCATCTCTCTGTGCAGCAAAATGGTACAGTATGTCTGCCTTGTACTTTCTTCTTGTTTTAGTCCACCTTGGATCTCTCCCTCCTCATCTCTCTTACCAGGGAGGAACTGTCACTCAGTCATCCTTTCTCTTCAAAGCACCCCGCAGGTTCACAGCCCACCAGGCAAGCAGGTGCTGTAGCAAACGGTATCACCCAGTGCTTTGCAGCAAGAAGAAAGTCCTGGCCTTCTGGGGGCTAAAGAAGAAACTTGGGGAAAAATCCAGACATTGAACGTATACTCTGACTAGGAGACTAAAGATATAATGTGCTAATGCAGGGATTTTCTTGGAGGTACAGGAGGCTTCAACTCCCCTCTGGTTGAGTTTTGGTGGATGGGCTCCAGTCCTGCCTCGCAGCTCACTGCTGCCTGTGGCTTCTCCTCCTAGGTAGATAAGGGCTACCTATTCCTTGATCTTCACTTTTGCAGTCCTCACTGAATACAAATGTACAGTTCTTTCATGCATGAAAAAGAAGGTTGTGTCAGTGCTGCTATAGTGAGACCATCCGCTGAAACCATATTTGCTTTATTAAATCCATTTTTCTCTGAAGTTTCCCCATCATATGCTGGCTGTATTGAGCTGATGAGACCTCCTCACCTCCTGAGGTGTTTATAGGCTTTAGTAAATAATTTGATGGACAATTTCGTCCTTTGAGAGCAAAGATTTAAATTTTAGCCCGCATTAAGCGGGGATATACTGGGAGATAAACTAATATTTCTTACTTAAAAGTCTTATTTCATTTGATCCGAAGCACCTTATTTTTCAGAGTTAAACATTACCGCTGGAAGTAATTTTAAATTTGCACAACATTGAATCCTAAGAATAGTTCTGAATTGACCTTACAAACGTATATGTCCTTTTTGGGACTGAAAGAGGAAAAAGAATCAGAAAGGGAGAAAAGAGAGAAGACTGCAGGAGCTAAAAGAAAAAAGACAATCCATTCATCACCCAAATAAAACCCTCTAAATGTTGAAATGAGGTCGAAAGATATTCGTTAAGACTGTGAAGTAGAAAGGCAGCAATTATTTCTTTGGAAAGTCTCTCTTAAGGACTTAAGTAGAAGCCTGGAGGAGGCTGCCTCCAGCTAGAAGGAATTGCCCCTGGCTTTACCAGGAGTGAGGGAAAGAAAGGAAGCAATTACCCACTGAACAATGGCGCATTAAGGCGCTCCTTTCTGTTTTCAAAACCAAGCTCCCTCCCCAGTGTGTTCTCCAGCTGGGTGAGAGGAGGAGATGGCCTCCTGGGGAGGCAGCCAGCTGCAGGCAGGGAGCCCCTCTCTGCTCTCTGGCAGGGCCCCGGATGGTCGGGCAGGCGCTGGAGGTGGAATGGAGGAAGGTGCTGTGGGACCTCTGAGGTTCGCTCCTTCCTGCAGGGCCAGGTGGCTGGAATAGGGTTATCCTGTGGACCCAGTTTTGGCAAGCCTTTCATCATTCCTGTTCCTCTCCTCCCAGCCCACCGACTCCCTCAGCTGTCCTCCATAGGCAAAACTCATCCAGAAGCTTCTTGCCAAGAGGTCCTTGCATCCTGCTCCCTCCTCGTGTTCCCTGGTGGTTTACCAGCTGGCCGAAAGGCCGAGAGCACGATGTGGTTTTGCCAAGTCCCCATCTCCCCCTCCTTTCCCTCTGCCCAGGACGGGGATGGACAATGCATGGCTGCCCTGAGAAACCAGCCCAAACCTTGCCATGGCTCAGAGGAGGCAGAAGGAGGATGGGCTGGGGTTGAAACTATCACTTCAGGCCGATTCAACTCTCAGGCCTGGGAATTGGCTGAAGAGGATGGAGGGGCACCCGACTGACCAGTGGAAAGAGGCAGGGGACATAACTCCTCCAAAACTGGGGCTGAACAGTCACGCAGCCTCATCCTGCAAGGCGCTGGAGTCCCTCAGCTCCTCTGGAAGTTAGTAGGAGTTGGGGAGGATCACCGATGTGCTGAAGAGACAACCCTGAGCCCGTTTGAAAAAACACATCAGCCTTTTTAATTAAAACCTGAGCCAAACCAACCAGGCCCCCTCTCAAACCCTGCCTTGATGTCAGAGCGAATTGCAGAGTCTCTTGCATGCAGCAGAAAGCCGCTGGTTTTTAACGCATTGCTACAGCGGTGTCCCTGGTGGGGTAAAATAAATCAGCAGCACACACGGCCCCGTGTAAAGGTCAGTGAGAGGCGTTAAAGACAAGAGGCCCTTCCAGCCTCCACCACCGCTTCCAGGGCAGGCGGTGGAGGAAGGGACCGCTCCGTTAACCGCCCACGCAGGAGCACTGACGGGGTTTCAACACACACGTGTGCTCTCAGCCGCTGCGCCGCACGTTCGCCTTCCAGGAGTGGGGGGGTTCACCCATCTCCATCACATCCGGGTGCTCGGCTTTGCAGGAACAACCCTGGGCATCGGTGTGTGGGGCTGAGCCCCGCAAGCAGCTGCAGCCTGGGCTGTTTTATGAGGTCTGTAAAGCTCTCGTAGGCCTTGGCAGCCCTCTCTGCCCCTCCGCTCCCCTTCCAGCCACATCTCCCCCTCCTCCCTCAGCCAGGCACCCAGCCTTGGCCTCTGGCCCCATGGCTGCGTGCAGCTGGACGGTATTTTTGGGCTGCTTGGAACAGCTGATTCCTACAACCTTTCTCAGCCAGCCTTGCTCCTCTTTATATATAACCTTAAAACCTTCTTCCTGTTCCTCCTCCTGTTGCCCTAATTCTTACACTTCACCTTCCCTGACCCATTTCTGCATTTTTTCTTTCCCCACCCTTTTGCAGTTAGGTCAGAAGGACGCATTCCCATCTCTAGGACACTTCTGGTTGTCATCTGTGAGTAGTGTTTTGCCTCCTTCCTCATGACTCTGTCCCCAGCTCTGTATTTCTGCCAAGGTCGTATGAAGCACGCAAGCAGACATTTCTGCAGCCATGGGTTGGTCTGCAGGCTGAGTGACTGGGGGGGTTTGCTTATCTGTGTGGAAACCACCCCAATGCCTCGGTGGTGTGCGTGCACCCTCCACGCCTGTCAGGCTGCCAGAAGCTGCTGCCATCTTCATGTGTGTGCTGCCTCACGAGTGTTGGAGGGCATTTTTCCCCTTTCCTTCTTCCTCTGGATATTGTTAACTTCAAAGAGATCCTGTTCTCCATATCTGTAGGTCAAAATACTTGAGCACATGATGTGAGCAGGGCTGACCCCTGTAACGACAGTGGGTCGCGAGGTCAGCAAGGCGACCAGTTTTGTTCCCTGGTCAAAGTGAACTTGTTGCAGCCTCCCTTGGGGCAGTCTCTGCAGGAAGAGGTATAATGGGAAAACCAGTCAAGGTAGGACTGCAGTGCCCCCAGGGACTTTGATGTCCATCCGAGCTAAAAGAACTTGGTGGCTGAAATGTGGAGTTTGAACTCATCTAATGATCTGACCTTGATGCTCTCTTAGACTGAGTGAACCCTTCTAGACAATGCCCTGGCTAGTGGCACGGTTGCAGCCACTGTTGGGCATCAGTGTTATGATCCCTGATGTTTTCACATTCTTTATAGCATGTGTCTATTCAGCCCCTGAAACAGTGGGTCAGACCTGCTCTTGGGTCTCAGGAGCAGACTTCTCCCCCATCCATGCTGTGAAGCCTGGAGCTTGCACTAATTACCACATGAACCCTGCTTTGGGGCTTACTGGTGGAGAGGACCTGAAGACAGGGAGGTCTTTGGGTAGGTCTGGTGAGGACAAGAGCAAAGTCACAGGCAAGCCTACCCACAGGTGTCTGAAATTTAGCTCCTCTCTGCTAATGCAGTGGGAAGGTGATAGCTGGCAGGGTGGGCGGAAAAAATGAAAGTTATGGAGCTCAGCTGTTGAGCTGATGCCCCTGCTCAGAGAGTACATATACCCACCCAGCCGCCTGGGAGAGCTTGGTTTGTTTTGCTGAGTCTGGTAGGAGCTACAAATCATGGTTCATCCTCCATCAGTTCACCAAGGTAGGATTAGTGCTATGGTTTTGCTGATAGGTTGTTTTCTTTAACTTGAGGATGGACCAGTTGCTCTGTTCTTCTGTCTCACCTATGTCCTACTCATAGCTGGGAATAAGGAGTAGAGCCCACAAGCAGCCGTGCATGGCTTCCCTCTGTGTGCTCCTCTGCCTGGCAATCTGTAATTTTGATAAAGCACCATCTGGGCTGTAAGCGTGTGGATATCCAACATGACAGCACCTCAAATTCCTAGTTTATGCTTATTAATAACAAGCTGTAAAAATAGCAGTCAGACAAGATGAGATCATAAGGCTGATCGTGGGATGCCATATGCTGTCTGTTTTACCGAGCAAGCCTCACGCAGAAGAGACCTGTGCTCCCTTGCCAGAGCAGGGTGGGATTTGGGGGCAGCAAGGGGGTGCATGGGCTCTGTCCTTTTTGGGCAAGGCTCATGGGAGCAGAGAGGTACTGCTGGCAATTGCTGAAAATCTCCAAGTCTGAGAAGCAGCAGCTCTGTAGACAGGACAAATATATAATAGGTTTGGGGTAATTTTACCTGGACGTGCCTCCAGCTGCTCTGTCCTGTTGTGGCATGGACAATGCACAAAGACCTTCCAGAGCAGTATATCTCTGTCTCTTTGGGGTGATGGTACCTTAACAGAAGCTGAAGATTATTCCCTTCTTTTTTGATTCTGTTTACTGTGAAATTAAGAGTTAAAAAACCCTAGTGAGAAAATGCTGGGCCCATTTACATTTGTACAAGTTTCAAAAAGATGATGTAGATCTTGGCCAGCAGTGGAATAGCAACATTTTCTGTACTTAAAGGAATGATATTTCCAGCACCTAGCAGCGTCCTATTTGTCTTTCACAATCCTCTGGCTGAGAAGTGTTATTCTAGATTAGGGCTCTTCAAACTTTGATAGCTCGTGGACAACTGTGCTGTGTTAGTAAAGTGTGAAGGGCAAGAACCTGCTCTCTGCTAACCTGCACCAGGGTGCTGGTGACTTCTTTTGCTCAGGAGATTTGCCTGTGTTGCACCTGGACTGTGGTTCGTGGCAAACAGCAGAAACAAACTTTCTGAATCCTTCCCTATGTTTAAGGAATTCATTTTCTAACTTATATTGTTGCTCCCTTGGTAATGCCCTGGACTGTGGAGCCGCATATTCAAATCCCCCTGTGGACCCTTGTCTGGTTCCCCTTGCTGGTGTGTTGCTGCCTTGCCAGAGGGGCTGTTTTTGGGGGGGGTGACTGTAATACCCAAACTAGCTCCTTGCTTGTCTGGTCTCAAAGACGCTCAGGTGCCAATTAAAGCTTGCACAATCAAGAGAAAGTGGGACCTTTGGTAATACCCCTTCTCCATGCCGCAGGTTCTGCTGTCCCAGGATGTGTGTATGAGTCATTGTCTGGAAATCCAAGTGGCCAGATGTCCGCCAGATACCGCTGAACTCCTCGAGTTGCTAACTTCAGCAGAAAGGGTGAAGGAAATGTGGCTGTTTCTTCCCCGCAGAGGTGCCGTGCAGGTGAGGAGCTCCGCACATCCCTCCGGGCAGAGGGGCAGGGAGCCAGCGCTTGTGGGGCCTGCCCCACGGGAGGCATCTCAGGCAGCTGGGTCCATCTCTGTGCCCCCCACTCGGGCTGGGAGAGGAGGTTGTTATAACAGCTGCCCTGCAGCACTTGCTCTCCAGCTGCTCTTGCTTGCGGTGGTGCTGGCTTGCAAGGAGCAGTAAGAGGGACCCCTGCAGGCCCCTGCTCCAAACAGCTGGGGAAACGCTTCTTTGGGTTTTGCTGGTGCCAAAGGCTTTTACTTCTTAGCACAGCATTAATCTGAGGGCTCTGCACCCTCACTGTTTCCCTCCATCCCCTGGATTGCAATGTCCATGCAAAGCGCAAGCGGACGATGTTGCTGTAGAGTTTGTGCCAGGAGTTTCTGGAGCAGGGCAGAGTCCTGCCTCGGGCTCTGGGTTGTGCAATGGCTTTGCAACCAAGATGGTATTCTTTTATTTAAAAAAAAAAGTTTGTTTTTTTTTTTTTTTAAATTTTTCACATTGTTGAGAAGCCTGGTGGCAATACAAAATGTAGGTATTCTATTGCTTCTAGACGGCGGCACATGGGATTTTTATGAAAATCAAGAAAATAACAAGTGTTGAACTTAATAAACTCTTTAAACTGTTGTGAAAGACCAGGGAATCCTGTTTTGAGGAAGGTCACTGTCTTTCCAGGACAAAACCTCAGCTTTTTCAGGAAAAAATATGTGACTAGATCTAGCTGATAACTTGTTGGCCAAGGATAGTGGTGTCTCTCCTTGTTTCAGACGCACCTCCAGCCTGCCCCATAGCCCTGGGCTCAGCTGTACCATCACCAGTCGGTCGGCAACTGAGTCCCATCAGCCTTCATAGGTCAGGCAATTCTCTGCTTCTTGGAAAGGGGAAATCGGCCAAACCCCTCAAACTCTGTTGTGATGAATAGGGCACTGCAAGAAGCAGGTCTGGTTTCGGGCAGTTCTCTCCTCATCGGTACAGTTATTCTATGGGTGCATTGTTCACGTACATGCCCACCTCAGGGGATGTATAGGCTGGGGCTCCGTAATGCACTGCCGCACTCTTAGGAGCACGGCAGAAAAAACCCTTTTTGTATCTGGCCCTGAAGGAGTCTTGCTGGAAGGTGAGTCAGGGCAATGGCTCTGCAGGAGCCTGTTGTAATTGCCAGATTTAGGATGTTGGGCTCTGAATAAATCTCTGCTTTTACTTTGCTGGGATAATTCAGGCTTGAAAACTGAAGTGACAGCTTATAGCCAGGCTTTTCAGTTTGGCTTGTCTAAGACTGTGCGTGTGTGTATGTTGCAAAATGCAAATAAGCTGCTCCCAGAAAACACACAGTCACAAATGCTAAACTTATTATCTGCTCGGACTGATGGTGTGAGCGACTGAAGACCCCATAAATTACCTTCCTTCTACTCAAAGTGAAAGTGATACTGGTGCTGTAGTCCCTGACAGTAAGGAATGGCTCCCTTTCTGGTTGGACAGGTTTGATTGGCCACTAATTTACTCTCCCTCCTCTCATAATTCAGCACAGCTTTCTTGATACACTCTGCCAGCTCTCGCCAATTTGCTGCTAGGAGGATTTTCATGCAAGTGAGTTGTGGATTCTAGTTAAAACATGTACAGAGCACGCTCCTGCTTGATGGCTCTGCTCTTAGATGTCACAGGAAGAGACAGTGTTTTGTATAACTGCAAGAAAAATACCATGTTCTAATTAGTGTAATTTATAGTCCCTTGCAGGCTAAAACAACAGCTGATGAGTCATGAAAGTTCCTCCTTCTGACATTTGCTGAAAGAAATGTTATTTTAGCTCCCATGACTTTTGAGGAGGGGGAAGGAACAGGGTGGGGAGGGAGCAGTTGGTCTGAAATGCCTCACCCCTTCTCCAGTGCCTACCCCCTGCAACACGTTTCCTTTCTAAAGATTTCTGGCATGTTGCTCTGCAGTGAGGAAACATTGATTATGGCCATGTCTAATTATCAGTCATGGTAGATCCCAGTTTCAGTGTTCATATCTGAACTGGAGTTCCTAAGCCAATTGTGGTTGCCGGGACAGGAGGCTTCAGTAGCTTCAGTACTGTTATCATTGAACCTGATGTAGCTGAGCAGAGAGAATATGGGATGCTAAGGTCCCCTCGTGTGTTATAGCTGGGGCACTGGTGCATTGTGAACATATTCACTGTGGTTGGGTGAGGTCTGAGCACAGCATGGGTCCCTCAGGTCCATTTTCAAGGATGGTCTTACCACTGACTTACAACCTCCTGCCCCTGTGATCCAAGATTTTGTTCAAACTGGTCTCTGCAAAGATGAGGCAGTTGGGTTAAAGCAATGTTTTTCTCCAAGCTGGTTTTTTCACCCTGAACTTGTCGCTGATGTCTAGGTGAACCGAGATGAACAGCTCAGGAGCTGCTCATTCTTAACCACAGGATTGACAAACACAAGGGTGGGGGATCCTTCCACCTTGTCCTGAAGACTGTCCCTGGCCATGTAAATCTGGCTCTGACCATCAGAGGTCAGCAATGGACCTGCCCAGCAGCCAGCTTGCCTCCTTGGAGCATGTGTCTGCAAAGCCCTCTCCATTTGAGTATAAGGGATGCCATATGGACAGTTTCGTTCAACATGTGTTGTCCATGCATGTGTTTGGAGTGGTTAGTGACATAAAATAAGATCCCTGGAATAGTGGTGTCTACAGCAAGCTGTATGAAAGCCTTTGCCCACAGCAAAGCTGAAGATTGCTTTAATGATTTTTTTTTTTTTCTCAACCCTGGTGGCTTTCTTGTTTGGCCACCATGAGATACAGGCATTCTTCAGTTTATTTTGTTGGAAGACAGACTGTTTTTCTCTGAGAACAAGTAAAAAGATGCCAAAGTGATGGCTAGCTTGCCCCCTTGTCTATGCATTTCAAGAACTTATGGAGGCATTTAAAATGTTATGCAGGAGAAAAAAACCCCAAACATTGTAGAAATTTGAATCTTTCAGGTTGGGTGAAAACAGAGTTGCAGAGAGCTCACCTAATGACATATCAGTTATGAAGGGTCCTCAGACAGCAACTGAAGTGGTGATTGTCTGGCTCTGCTGAAGGTGTGTGAAGGACTCTGTTGGTCCACAGGTCTCACGTTCCTAATGGTGTTAATTCAAGTTCTGGCTTAGTCCATGACTTTGGAGAATTTCTTCAAAATTCTGTGGGCTCATGGCAGAAAAACCATTGCTGTTTTGGCTTGGCTGATAGACAGTGGGAATGTGCACTTCGGAGTGGAGAGTCAGTGGTCAGGAAGAGGAGGCAAAGGTGGCTCTGTCAAAGGAGTCAGGACTGAGTCTGGTGGTAGGTAAAGATGTGAGAAATGAGAAACTGTAAGGAGAGGGAATCTTACTGAGGTGGGGGAGCACAACCCCTCCCCAAGGAACCTGGTAGAACTCTGTAGGATTTTTGGTGACCTCTGTGTAGCTTGCTGCATCTGGAGCAATGTGTGACCTTTATTTTTGAGGCTTATCAGGGTTGGTAATAAAACAAGATCAAAAAAGCCAGGGAAAATGCTGGTTTGTATCCATATGCAAATGCTCTGTACCTGTGCAACCCTGCGAAACCAGAGTAACTCTTAAGGCAAAAGATGATCTCAGCTAAGTGGTGCCAGATAGCAGGATTTCTGGCAGACAGACACAATTTTAAGGTGGATTTTTCCAGCTATTTTTATGTTGTTCATGAGATGATGCATAATCCGTTTCTGGCACTTGCAGCATTGAATGACTTTAGAAAAATAGTGAAGGATTCAATAATTTCCAAAAGAGCTAATTTCTCAAAGGGAGGACTTTCTTTGACAACAGCAGGAACAGTCTTGGGGAAAGCTACAAAAGCCTTCCCATATGCTCACAGGAATGTCTCTGGAAATAAGAATCTCTGGGGAGATGCCTCAAGTGAAGAGTCATTTGTTTCTTACCTTTGTACTTAAGAATGGCCTTGATCAGGGAGAGAAGAGGTCTAGAATTGGAGGAATATAGGGTGATATTAAGCCAAGGGACTGGGTGAGGAACACTATTCAAGTGGAGGCTGATGATTTCTATTAAGGTGGAAGCTCTATTGTACAACACGCTCTGGGAAAAGGCAAGATGAGATTTGATCAGGGTCAAGCAGCAGTAATTCTATGAAAGCTGTGGATGGCATGAGGCAGGGAAGGTCACAAGATACAGGAGTGTAGCTGCAGCTAAATGGTACAATGAATGAATAGCACTGTTAGGATGTATTTTCAAGCAAGAGAAACCATCTGTCACAGCTCTTTCTTCCCTGGCACTATGTATGCGGCTGTCAGTCATGTTAATGTTGGTGATCAGCAGGTTCCACAGCTTGGTTGCCCAGGTAGATCCTGGCCTGGACTAATGCAGCTCTAGAAAAAATGGAGTTAACTGAGGCTCTGGTGCTGAAATTTCTTTCTCAATGTGTTGTGTCCAGAGATATGTCTCCTGAGGTGTCTATAGTCCTTGAAAGGGTCCTAGCCCAGGCTTGGATATCTGAGGGGTTAGTCTGGATGTGTCAGTGGCTCTGTTTATCCCTGCTGTCACACATGCAGTGAAGGGAGAGGTCAGTGGCTTGGACGGAGGCTAGAAATATGGATGGTATTTCTGCCTCTGAGGCAATTCCTTTGTGATCCCATAGGCCACTCTTGGTAGATCCAAATGCCTTGACAGGATTTAAGCCCTTTATTTTAGGGAGCAATATCCAAAGTTGGTCTTCCACATACCGTGCCTTTGTTTTTCTGTAAGTTAGTAGTACACAGCTTTGTGCCAGGGCTGTTGTAGGGCACCATCTGTGATGGCAAACCTTGAGCCCTAGATCTTTTGGTTGAACTTGCTATCCAACTGAAAAGATAAAATTCCTTGGAGAGCCTTAAAACTCAAACCCTTAGAGCATTCCTGAAATTGTTATGAAGTGATACTAAGTAAAAACCTAAGGCGATGTTTAGATACGGCAAGCAAAGATGCCCTGAAGCTGTTGATACTTGCCAAGTTACCTCTTCAGTGTATTCTGGAGCACTCAAAAAGGACTTTGTGTTTTTGACATGTCACCATGCAAGGCATGTGGAATGCCTGGGTAACTGGGGCAATCTGCTGCTTAAATTGGCATCTGGCAAATCAGCTGCCAGTGGGCA
>VYZW01006484.1:1082-16080 GCA_013401315.1 Balaeniceps rex
CTGTTTCCTTTATTGGGGGAATTTCTTTGTCATTGAGCAGTGCAACACCTGGTTTGCAAACAGCACAGGTCCAGTTTTTAAAAAATCAAATTAAGATTTTGTAATCACTTCTGATGGGACACTTTATGTTTACAGAAACAAACCTAATTTTGAGTCTTTTCTCTAATGATACAGCCTATTCACCTCTAAATTACAGAAATAAAATGTAGTTGGTTATGATCTCTCAAGAAATTTTAATATCCCAGCATACTGCATTATCAAGATCAACAAAGCAGTTTCCTACCATTTGGTCAGCGAGTAATAGGACTGTCTTGAGACTAAATTTCCTTGAACAAAAATTGAAGAGATCTTCAAGACTCGGTCCCAACAGCTCCATCACCATTACATTGTAGTCCCCTTCAGCTCCACACCACTTAATTGTGGGAATACCCACTAGAAAAAAGGAAACAGTTTATTCAGTATAACAATTTGATTTATACAGTTCATACACACAAATCTTCAAGGTTCGTAAAATGAATTCTAAGAGTGTCATTACTGTGAATGTTTGTATTTACAGTGAAGCTTAATATTTTATACTACCTTCAGCCATTCCAAAATGAAAAGTCTGATAATTTCACAGCAGAACCAATATAAAATTATAGCAACAGAGGTCTAAAAATAGCCTTTTTTCTCTTCCCCAGAAACCTCCCAGTCTTTGTGCTTAGCTTGTAACTTGAAAGTATTTAGCATCTTTGCTGGATTTGAACCTTAAGCATTTTACATGTATTAATACTCATGTAGTATCCAGTTGGAAGTCTGAAAATAAAGACACTGACAAACCACTAAATATTATTACTGAAGAAGGCCTTAGAAATTAACTTCTTAGTTTCAAAGCCTACAAGATCACTGTAAAATACCTCTCTCTTCCATTTCAATTTGCAATGAATTTTCACCCTTGCTTCACACCAAAATAGCATTGTTCATGACACGCATTATACATTCAGCTTGAGAGCACTAAAATTAGCCCCGCTTCATGGAGAAACTCAGGAAAATTATCTCACACAAAACTGTAGAATTGCTCAAATATTTTGAGTTAAACCTGTATGTAGGCAGCCTTATTTGGAATTTCAAATGCCTTTACTTTGAGCTAATTTTATGCATCTTTGAAGTGAAATGGTATAATTCACCCATTTAAAACTCTTACCTTTACTTGATATGAATTATTTTTTCCTGAATTCCCTTCACAAAGAAACCCTTATTCGGATGGAAACCTAACCTTTCGCCACCTGCCTCCACAGCATCCATCCTCAGAAGGAACCCACCACCACAGCCTTAGGAAGTCCATAGATGAAGCATTTTACTCTATGAAGGCTATTCAGGTTACATGCAGGCGGCAACTGCATGACGCAGGAATTAAGAAGTAACTAAATGCAAATACACATTATCATCCATTTCTGGATGTATGAATACTGTATTTTGCATTTGAGATACAGTGTGGAATGTAGTCTTTATGCGAAGTATAGCCTCATTTAGGAAGAATTCAAGGGACTATGAAACAAAAGCAAAACTTAACCACACCAAGTTTATGTCCCAGAACCGCATGGGAATCTTACCTTTGCAGAATTCCAAAATATATGAGTGACTTATCCCAGCAGAATACCACACAGTAGCTACAAAGTTGCTTCACTCCTGTTCTCTACTACTAATGCCATTTTGTCTTAGAATTCCCACAGCAAGGAAATATTTTTAACTCAGAAGAATACTAACATATATAACAAAAATTAACTGGAATTTACTAAGTTTAGAACTGTGCTACTATAATAAGCAAGTCAAGTTAAACGCTCCAGAACAGTGGTTACCATCTTTCACTGACCCATGAGAAACAAAAGTCAATCACTGTACTGCTAGACAGGACCAAACTTTGTTCCACATTGCTCAAGGTTTTCACATTTTAATATTCTGGGACCATGAGCAACATTGGAGGATCTTAGTGGTTATCATGAAGTCTGGTAGCCATGGATTTGGAACTGCTACTCTGTATCTCTCGCAGGAGAGCTGAGGTACTCCTCTTCCATCTACCCTGCCACCTTTTCCACCTTCTCCTTATGTGTCAAAAGAGATCTTAACCATTAAATACTTCCAGGTGGCAGATACATCAAAGACATAAAACCAGTTAAATCTCTGAAAAAGGAAAATAATTTGCTTGCCTCCACCCTGCATCATTTTGTAGATTTTACTCTCGATGTGGAGCTGAGGATGTTTGGTTTTCACACATTCCAACTTAATTGCAACCTCCTCTCCGGCAGCAATATCAGTTCCTAAAACCAGAAGAATTTAAAACATCGGTCAACATATTTTTTAAGATGCATCTCCTTTGTTAAGACTGAAACAAAACAAACATTGACAAACTACTACTCAATGGCAAACATCCAGAGATTATTAAGTACTTTCAGCCACAATTATCTAAAAATTCCTCTGAAGTCTCAGCAATTCTCTAGAACAGACTAGTAGTTTGAGAGACAACTATTAGACACTTGTAGCACAGGAAGCCAAAACTGTTGCTATCCCATTAAAAAAAAAAAAAGAGTGCATCTTCTGAGGGGGGTCTTTCCACTTCCAGTTTGTGGTGGAAGTGCTCAGAATGGATGTTGACAGGTGTGACATGTATTCCTGCCAATGTAAGAAATGCTAGGAATTCAGATCACCTTATGCCTTGGAAACAGAAACTACAACTTCCCTAAATCTCAACATACTCCGGAGGTATTCTGACACCTTATGATTTCATACGGTTGGGAGGCAGATTATCTAGAATCAAGAATTTGTCCTCTCAAAAAGATTTTTTTAAAAAAATCTCATTACATTCTTGTTTCAGGAATCAAGTGACTGAAAAATTGGCTTACCTGTTCACTTTCAAAGTTTAAACGTATATAGGGAAAAACTGACATTCTTAAAAAGAAACACCAAGTCAAGAAAATACATACTCTCACAGCCAAGCAACTTAGGAACTACAGGGAAAGAGGAATTGGCAAAAGGAAATGCGTGACACTTTTTAGACATATCACCGAGTCTCTCTACTTTCAGAATTTGGCTTTCTCTTTTCTGCATTACCTCATGGTTTAGGATCACATGAAGTACATCACCTGCTGTTTGTCCTTATCCCCACTCTTAAAAGCGTAACTTGAGGTCCGCAAGTTTTTGTTTGGAAAGAAACAGTAAACAATCATTTTGTACTCACTTTCTCCATGATGTTCAGGATTTCATAGACTTCTACCCTACCTCACTTTCCCTTAACTCTTCTCAGACTTGAAAAACTCTTGCAATTCTTTGTATAGAAGTAATTTTTAATTACTCCTAATTATTCCCCATTTCACTTACATGTACCTTTTCCAGTTCTGTAATGCCCTTTTGAAAGTCACACAAAGCAATTAAGACAGAGATGCACAATTATATTTTTTTTCTGCTTACCTATTTTTTTTCCATATGCTTTTCTTTGACCATTACAGAGTACTGAGCTAACGTATTCACCTATCTATTATAACTGCAAAACCTTGCTCCTGAGATTAAGGAGTTACTTCAGTGCTTTATGGCCTTTTGTCTATAAAGCAAGGCTAACCAAGGCTAACAAACACAGGTGAACACCCCACACCTCAAAATGGGCACGACTCTTCACTTCACAAAGAACTGATGGTGCATGGAATTATCTATGGGTTCACGCAAGACTATGCATTCTTTTTCCAGTTAATGAAATGTCTTTTTGTGTGCGCACACACGTGTATTAAGGTGGTGTCGCTGGTACAGTGAGCTGTTCTGAGTGAACCCCAGGGTCAATATTTATTAGGCATTTCACAATGCACCTTAAGAAAACAAACCATCTGAAGCTCACTCTAGGTACAATAAGCACAACTCAAGGTGAACAACTGGAAGACACAAAGAAAAATAAGGCTGTACATATATCTGTGTGGCAGGATCCCCGATTGCTACTTTGGTCACAGTGCAGTAGCAGCAACTGGAAACTCTTCAATCTGTAATCTAAGGTTTTCACATTTTATGAATATATTATTTTGGTAGACTTTAAATGAGTTATGGTGCACATCAATCCAGAAATGTGAAAGGACAGATCAACAATACAAGGAGGAAGGCATTATCTTCTGATCTAACACTGACCTTCCCACCCCAAACAATTAAAAATCTTGATTTTGAACCACAGAACTCTGGACCTTTCTTGCTTATCCCTACGTTCACTACCTGTTCGCCCCAATCCCACAGTAACCAAGATCAGGAAAAGTGCAGACTGAATGTTATCTGATGGGTGATCAGCAACAGACACAGTTGTTTTGGGGTTTTGGTTTGTTTGGTCTTTTTTTAAAAACTTTTCTGATCTAAAACAGACACAAATTCCTGTCTGAGTATACACACACCTCTTCTGTGTTTGATTAAGGCAAAAACTACACGGAAGGATCAAGACCTGATTGGTACCAAGTTCTGCTAAACACAGTATTAAACTGTTACTTGACGGACCACAGTCTCAACCTAGTAGGTCATTCCTTAGGATAGGCGCTCTTCCCAAGAAGTCCCACCTAAGATAGCTAAGATCCTTAGCCTGAACTCCACTTCTGTATAAACCCTCTCCTTCAAGACAAAAGATTTCATATTAAAATAATGAAATTAAAATATTTGAGTCCAGCAAAACTGATGAGAGAGGGACAAAAACACAAATCATTCTTCCAAGCAACCCAGTGCCTGTCCCCACTTAAACCCTGGGAGAAAATTTCTAAAATAACTCTGTAACCACCAAAAGCTTAGCTTCCCTTAACGAAAACATAATAATATTTGAGAAGTAGCAAGAAGCAGTATTATGAGAAGAATCAATAATTAAAAAGTAGTAACAAGCAGTATAATGAGAAGTCACCATTTGTAAGTGAAAAAGAAAGTCTATAGTTGTGAAAGTAGTTTCTTTTAAACTGCAAAATTCCAATTCACTTGGAACTGCGAAATCCTCTACCAAAAGGAAAGCCTTGGAAATTATTTTAATTAGTTTACAACCTAAAACTCATTCTTAAGAACAATATACATGTAATGCAAAAATCATGAAAACACAGCGACTGCAATACCTTCATACCTCAAATCTATTTGACCTCACGGACCAAGCAACAAAACAAATGCTTACTCTGATCCACCCCACCCCTTGTCCATCTTTTATACTATTTAGGATACCTGGGAATCCATTTCTTTCATATCTTCCTCTGGAGGGTAACTTCAAAAGATTCAGGTACACTAAATTCCTAAATTTTATTTTCTTTAAGTTGTCCACATTCCTTTATTTACAATAGTGCCTTACCTTTCAAAATCCTTTCCCACAGACCCTGCCATTCTAAGCAAGCAAAGCTGGGGCCATTCCAAATTCCAGAAGACACGTTTTGAGGTATGAGGGAGAACAGGAAAAAATATGAAAGAACTATGATAATAACAAGAGTCGTCAGCTCCATATTTCAAAGAACTGATTGAAAGAAAGAAAGAAAGAAAGAAAGAAAGAAAGAAAGAAAGAAAGAAAGAAAGANAAAAAAAAAAAATCTTCCTTTTCAAAGCATAAAACTGAGCTGGAAAGCTACATTGAGGTAATCTACAAATTCACTAAGGGCTATCAGAAGGCATGTGTACTTAAAAAAAATTCATGACTTCTAAAAGAATTTTAAAAGTTATTTTAAGGCACTTACGTCCTACTGTATAGTCTGAACAACCAAGTAGAAACTTGGTTTTGGCTTTTTTTTAAAACAAAAATTTCATTATCACAAAAAGCATAGATTTCAAACGCCTCTATTTTACCAGATAATGGTAGGCAAACCAAATGGGCCTCTACAAAAGGCTTCGGGTTCTTGAGAGACAGTAATTTCCCCTGGAAAAAGAAACCCATGCCATTAGCTGGATCTTCTAGGCATATAATTCTCTGCTAGTTACTGGCTCAGGCATGACATTTGCAGCAAGCCCTAAAAGTAAATCCACGCTGGTTAGTTAGAGATAAACAGAAGTCAAAAACTGAGGATGAGGAATTGTTGTGCAAAATGCAGCACGGCAGCAATACTAATAGGCAGAGAACTATTATTTCCTGTGCAACTCTACTAGTGTGGGCTGTACGCATAAAGATAAAAGCGACGAATAAAAAAACGTTTATTTTACTTGCACTTTAAATTTATAGTATAATATAAACTGACTTACCTGAGCAGTAGTCAAATGCTAAAGTAGGCGGTTCTCAAATCATCTAAGATTTTTCCAATTTTAACTGCTGTCTTAATCTCCACCCAAAATCCCAATGGTAGCTAATAAGGATTTTTGCACAAGCGTTACCACCATCTTTCTCACAATAGTCTTCAATCTTTTATACTAGCATTGCAGAGAGAAAGAATCACGTTCTCTGACTCTAGACAACCACATGCCTTCAGCTAGAAACATGGATTTTTCATCAGGCATATGATCTATATTACAGATAACCAGTATTTCATTATCTATAAACAAGCAGCTTTAGCTAAAAATTATTTTGAATGCCAGCTGTGCGCTGCAACACGAAGCACTGCTGTCTAGGAAAAAAACCCACCTCTCATACTGCATACACTGCCAACATACTCCATGCGTTAGCTAGTGACATTGTTTTTACCCTCCAGATGTATGCAGTTAACATACCTTAACCCCCGCAAGTTCTACCTCCCCCCCTTTTTTACTTGCTTTTCTAAGTTACCACAATTTTCAAATGCAGAGTACTTGTTTCTGTGTGGCAGGATGTAAAATTTATATTTCTCTGGATTTAACCCATCTCTTATGGTTTGAGAGTTTGCAGAATATACTGAGTATTTTACAAATACTTGCTTTCAAAACTTGTTGTACCCATCATTGCTTGTCATAATCATAAGCAGTGAGCCATTATGATAGAGATCTACATAAACGGACAGGCAAAGACAATGCCAATCCTGCAAACTTTACAATTGCATAGGAATCATGGTAGCAGAATAAGATATGCGCAATAAGGCATTAGGGCAACATTCAAGCAACAGGATAGCCAAACTATGATGATTCTTTGAAGGATTTGAGGGTTTTTTTAACTGCAACCTAGTCATCCATAGTTGTGTAATTTTTTTTAGGCCTCACAGAAGAAACAAACATCCCTATGACACCAATTTTTCCTAGTCCACTGCAGTGATATTTAACCCTGATACACATGTTTCTTTCCCAAAACATTTTTCTGAACGTGGTGGGTTTGTTTTATTTTTTTTTTTCCCCAAATGAGGGGATTTATACCCTTATCCCCCTTTTACAGATAGGAGGATTAACAATGCCCAAGGTCAAAAGACAACAATAGGAAGAGGCAGCTAAATAAGCCAGAATTCCCCGTTTTCGCACTGTCCAAATTAGGACATGATGTCAACGAAATATTAAATTGCTACTGCTGTGCCCCTAGCAAGGTATTTCATATCAAAGGGCATTTCTTGGACAGCAGCGCAGCATGAGCTCCAGCCGGGGTGAAACGAGGTCCCGGGGGCTGCCCACGGCCCAACCTCGCCGGGGGCTGGGAGCAGGCACGGCAGCGAGCAGCGCCCGGCCCGGCCCCCAACGTTCTCTACAGAGCCACAGACCCGCCACGTACGTCCCCAGCGAGCCACCCTCCTTACCCAGGTAGATGTCCCCGAAGGAGCCACTCCCGATCTTCCTGCCCAGCCGGTACCGGTTCCCAACCCTCAGCTCCATGGCGGCAGCTCGGTTCGTCCGCGACCCGGTTCTGTTGCTCTGCCTGCCCTGCCGGCTTGCCCTCTGCTGCTTCACAGCCCTGCGGTTCCTGATGCCATCGCGGCTTTGGTCCCGCCACTCGATATTAGCGAGACAGGCAGCACCGCCGCCGCACCTCCCGGGAAGGATGGACGCGGATACCCCGCAAGAATCACCCCTCAGCCGCCTCAGCTCCGAGCCACCATACTACGTGACCTCACTTCCCTAGCAACGGGGGCGGGGCGCTCTGGCTGTGGGGACGGGCGCGCTGCCTCACGTGGCTAGCTGTGGCGCGCGGGTGCGGTCCCACCTCACGTGTCCCCCGTTGTTGTGTTCAGGCGTCGCTGCTGGCCGTGCGGCCCCCGTGGGGAGGAGCCGTTCGCGGCGGCACCGGCTGCTGCCGCATCGCATCGCACCGCGCCGCGCCGCCCCACCGAGCCCACGGACCGGGCCCGCCCGGACCGTCCCAGCCGTCTGCGCCGCGTTGTGAGGGGTCTGCCGGGCGGGGAATGCGGCCCGCAGCCTTCCGGGTGCGTGTGTCATCGTCGTCCCCCCGCCGTGGATCACTGCAGTGGAGAGGTGCTCTGGCTGCGCTGGGCTCAGGTGTGCTCGTTTGACCGTGGGGCGTCAGGGTCAAAGTCTGAGTCATGACCCCGCAAATTTCAGGGGAAAAACGTGTCATTCCTGCTGGAGAGGAGTGTTAGGATCTCCTCTGCGGCCTGCTGTGGCGTGGAGGAACCACCTACCTCTGCTACAGTGGAAGAGGAGTGGTGAGAAAATACGTTTCTGTTTGCATGTTTTCTCCTTTTCTTGCAGCAACACCCCTTGAAAGCATGACATTGGCAGGCTGGTGATGGTCTTATATTGGATGATTCGAGGTTGCCTTCTCTTATGGCAAGCCGAGGACTGCACTTGAAAGCGGGGAGATGGATTGTGAAGCCAGCTTCTGGCACGAGCGGGGTTGGGCTGCAGATGGCAGTGGACTGTGATGTAAAAGGGCTGGGACTATTGAGAGAGGTGTGGGTGGCAGAGGTGTGGGGTGGCAGAGGGAGGGAAAGTAAAGTCACAATAGGTTTCTAGGCAAAGAGCCTCTGAGTACCCTTCCAGTTGTTTCATGTGCTGTCCTGCAAGGGGGAATTTTTCTGTGTCCTGAAAGTGAACGAACTGTATAAACCTGCTTCCTGCCAGTAATGCTACTGAGATGCAGGAGTTTCTGGATCATTCTGCCTGGGTGGTGTTGCAGACCCAACCATGTAGACGGTGATTGCTGTGTTGCGTGCCAAGGCCTAAGCTACAGCTGCCTGTCGAGCAGGAGCTGTAGTATGCTCCTTGGAGGTAAGAAGTAGGATCTGAGCAGGAGGACTAGGGTACATGAGTACCTGTGTTTTTCTGTGGAGGGTGGTTGTTAACAGCCTGCAGTGTAAGTGCATAGGGAGGGGTGAGTCAGAGAATGCGTGCATTAGGAAGCTGATGGGACCACCTCACCCCTCTTCAGATGGGTGGCACATGTAGTGTACTCCTCCCTGCACCATCAAGGTCTGAGTCCTGCTGTGTAGAGAGGGATCAAATGCCAGCAAAACATTTTATGCATCAGGATGTGGTATCACAGAGTTTTTCTAGGGAAAATGGGTGTGAGTATGTGTCGATTTTGCACGGGAAGTGCTTGCAGAGCACTGCAGACTCAAAACTGGAAGGGATCTTTGTGCTGAACATGGCGGGCTTTGGCTGTTTTTCTCCCTGTCATGCATGTGATCCCTGTGATTTGGCCTGCAGCAGTGCTCAGATAATCATGGCTCCCCACAATCTCCTGTGCTGAGAGAAAGAGCTATGGTCTGGTATATGTGCTAGAATGGAGGAAATGTGAGTAGTGTCCTCCTTGCTGTATGTATTAGGGAGTGCACTGTGTAGCCTTGGAGTTGGGGGTGTCCTGATGGGCTAGGCAGAACTAGTAGCAGAAGTACACAGGAGCAGCTCAAATGAGGGCGGGCAGCCAGAGACAGGGGAGGAAGCAGTGCTCTATTTGCTGGGGTGTTGGACCATGTGTACAGATTGAGATGTGGATTGTGTGGGTCATATGGAGTTACTTAAGGCAGTGAAGGTTTAGGGCACAGTGGCAGAGGCAGTGGGTTCTACTTGTGTTCTTAAGAGGGCAAGCTTTGTTAATTTCTGCTTAGGTACGTTACCTTGTACATGTGGAGGAAGCTGCAGTGCTGGTATGGAAATGGAAACTTTTTTTTTCCCTATAGTCTTAGCCTTTGCAGTAGGAGGCAGGCTGAACATAGGACCAGAACTGTTGATCACAGCTGAGTAAGAGAGTTTCCATGCCCTTGATTTTCACCAAAAAATGTAGATGTGCGTATATAGAGGGAACAGTGTGGTGTCTTGGAATGTCATCTACCAAAGGCTGGCTACAGGTCAGCGTTCCCCCTTTCCATCGGTAGTTTGCGAATCATGGGTTGTTACTCACAGCTCCAGCAAGGATGTTACAAAGCTACCTGTTGCTCAAGCTTTCTGATCAGGACCAGAATCATTTGCCTTCTCCTCTCTGGTCTTGCCTCGTGATGACCGCTAAAGGTCTGAGCATAGTAGCTTGTAGTTCTTTGTGGCAGTGCATGGCCATTACATGGTTTGCTAAATGTCTATAACTAACACAATTAATAAACCTAAGTATAATTGCTGAAATTATTACTATAGAGCATAGAACCAAGTGAGAAATTTCTGCAATTGCTGAAAATGTCTCCGAGTCTGACAGAATGAGAGACGTATGCACAGTACCTATAACCAAAGGCTAGCAATCGCTGCTGAGCGATGTTCTTCTGGCAGGCCATGTATCTCAGCTCCTCAGTCTTGCCTCAGAGTCTCCATCGTGGCATTATAACTTTGTCAGCCATTGCTTATCGATGCAGTTGTGGTAAAATCTGTCATTTTTCAAAAATATACAGTAAAATTCAATGTCTTATGGAAAAGCACAAAACAACAAAGTTACTATATAAGCACATGAGGATATCTAATATACACATGGATATGCTGCCAAAAGAAATTAAAATCTCTGAACTCTGTTTTAAGTTGAGATTGATTAGTAGGAGTCTTTATTTCATATGAGACTTTAATCTTTGTTCTGTTTCCTCAGTTACAACACCCAGGTGATTAAAACGGGGTTGTAGTAATTGTGCCTTATTCAAGCTGATCTCTTACTTTTAAAACTTCTCTCATGCATCTTCTGTAGCTCCAGTCACTGGAATATCATCTACATGAGGTAATAACTTGGTTTCTTATAGCTCTTAGTATCACACACACAGAGACATATATATATATTAAAAAATGTATGTTCACACGTATATTCCATATGCAGATGTTACAATATATGTCAGTGGTCTATTAAGCATGATCACTGTTAATATTAATACATCAAGCCTCATCAATAGAAATAGGATTTTTCTTGCTTGAAGATGAAGGTGCTTTTAAACTGGATCCATTTTTTTTTATTTCCTCCATTTGGGTATCTTTTCCTCTTGCTTTTAACTTCAGTCATGGCAACTAATGTAAAAAAGCCTGCCCCAACAGCCAGAAACTACCCATACCCCTGCCTGCAGGCCCCATATGACTTTAGATGTCTCCAACCTCCTTCTGCCACCTTGGTCTGGCTTTCTGGCACTCACAGGGACATCTGTGCACTCTCAGTCCTGTGCCACAGGGGAATGGGATGTATGCCCCAATGCTGCTTGGCCAGAGGCATGAAGCCCTCAAGAGGGTCCAAACTAGAAGAAACAGTTTCTGCTCAAGTAATGGGTGAATGTAGCTTTGCGTAATGCAAAGAGAAGTGGTTCCATCAAACACAGTTAAAGCTTTGGGAAAGTACTCTGAAAATAGGATAAATTAATGGCCTCAACAGTCTTTTTGGTTTGTTTTGCAGGGTAGTACTTTGAGCGCCAACAACTTGAAGAGATGCGGCTTGACCCAATTTGTTGATTTTAGTGTTATTTTAAAGAAGCATGTAAGTATAGAAGGAGCCTAGGAGTGTTAGGAAGAAACGAAAGAGCAAGGAAGGTTTGAAGCAGAGGAAAAGCTAAGTATTGTGTCTACTGAAGTTGGTAAAGTTGGAGAGAATTTGGGGTTATGCTGAGCCTTAGCCTCATCGGTGAAGAAACAACCTGTGTGCTAGGCACATGGGGGGCGAGTGTAGCTGGAGGATGCCAGGGGGTGGGCTGGGCTGCCTGGTCTGGGGCACACAGGGAGGGAGGGGAAAGGCAAGAGGATCTGAAGGAATATAAGGTGCAGGCCTTTCCTCTCCGATGGCTTCTCAGGCACACAGGGTCACTCATGAGGTCCCCCATGGCTCCTCCCAGAATTCTGACAGCCACACAAAGCACCCAAGGCATTGGCATTTGCATGAAAACAGCACTGCTCTGGATGGGACTGCCACCCTGACATGCTGCTAGCAAAAGCCCTCTGCCCAAAGGCTCTGCAGACATCCCTCAAACAAGCCCCCAACTCCCCCACAGCTGCTAAACCCCGCCCCAAACCCACCATTGACCCTCAAAGTCCCAGGACTTCAAAACACCCCCAGGCCTGAACCAAAAGCCCCCAACCCCAAACCCTGCCCCAAGACCACCAATGATTCTCATGCTGAACTGAACCCCATCCCAGAAGCCCAGCACCCCCAAACCCACCCCCCAAACAATGCCCCAATACCACCTCCAAACTGTACCACATTATCCCTGCTTGCAGGCTCGCCCTCAGTCCTGGATGTCTCTTACCTCCCTCTGCTAGCCAGCCCTGACCTCCTGGTGCCCAGGGGACAATTGTGTGCCCCATGTCCCACACAGGGAAATGGGACAGACGGCCTGATGCTGCTGGGATGCAGACACAGACTGTCAAAGACCTGGCAGGGGACAGATGGTCTTGAGTCACCCCCCCCTGCACTCCCTGTTCCCATCCCAGGAAGATAAGCACAAGCTAGCCCTTGGCTGCACTTTATTTTCAATTTATGCAGAGGTCATTAGATTCATTAGGGGACACAGTAAGGACCCAGCCAGGCAGCCTCTCCAAGCCTGGGGTCCCTGATGTGCTCTGGTCATCTCAGTGGAGCTGTTCTGGAGGCCTGTGGTGGGCTGCTTACTCCTGTCCGCAGGCAGCCGCACCACGTCGTGCAGCCGCACCACCCCTGCACCTTCCTTGGTACCCGCCGCTTGCACATGCACACTGGGAGACGCTGCTCTAAAGCTGCTCTAAATCCGCTGCTGTGTGCTCAAGGAGTGGAGGCGCGGCCTGTCGGGGGTGGGGCGCGCAGAGCAGCACTGTGTTCCCATTGAGAGTTAAATGCACAGTTTATCTATAGAGATGCAATCAGTGATAGAATGTGTGGACAGGTAAGAGAGAGAAGACTGGTGAACGGGTTTTTATGAATAATACCTGACAAATTGGATGAAACAGGGAAGCAAAAGTGCAGTTCAGTGGGCCCTTGATACCACTAGCAACTCCTAGAGAAGGACGTGTTGCTGCTTGGATAGCTACGATAACTGTTGATAAAAATTGTCATTTCTGTCTCTCGGGGCATCTCTAAGGACTAAATAATCCACTTGCACCCTGTGGATATTGTTAATTGTGTCTGGGTTAGCTTTGCTTTGGTAGTTCCTTGTTTGTTTTGTTACTAGGTGTGCATATGTGAAAAGGGGAGGATGTAATACCTACTTTTTAGATTAATTGCTGTGGCTGAAGTCGATTACAGCCTGCCTTATGGCCCCTTTGGTGTGCACCAAGGCTCTGTGTGTGCTCCGGAGCCCCAAGACCCTCAGTTCACATTTCAAATTGTCCCCAAACCCTCCGCATGCCTTTCTGTGTGCTCCTGGGCCCTATGTTTGTCTTGCAGTGTGCCACAAATCTGTTTTCTCTCTCTGTCCCAGAATTTTCTGGATACTTTGTGGTGTGCTCCAGGACTATGTTTTCATTCTTTTATGCACCAAGGCTCTCCCTTTGCTCCTCTGTGCTCCCAGAAGCTTTTGTTTGCCCTATCACCCGCTGATGTTTTTCTTTTTTTTTTTTCTTTCCTTTTTCCCCTTTTGTTGCACCCCAGAACTCTCCATTTGTCCCCTTAATGCTCATTCCTTTTCGTGCACCCCAGGTCCTTCCCTTTAGCTTTCAGCAAGCTGCCCTCTGGAACTGGGCACCTCTGCCGCTCTGGCAGCCCCAGCTATTCCTTATGGGGTTGACGATGATGTCCCCGTGTTCCCTATGGGCTGCAACTGTGGGCTATAGGGCAGGGATGCAGGAACAGCAAGCCCCAGGCGTGACAGCAGTGCCGCCTCTGTGTCCAACGGGTCTCAGCCAGAGGTAAGTAGGTGGGAATAATGGCGGTGCCCGGGGTGGCCGCGCTCGTGCAAGTCTCGGAAAACGGGGCCACCACCGCGCATCACCAGCATCGGGGGCGTGGGGGACGGTGCATCAGGGCAGCAGAGCCCAGCGCGGGGGGTGAGGGGAGCAGCACTGAAGCGGAGTGGGACTGCTTGAACACTGGAGCTGAGGGCCGTCGATCGCAGTAGTGCTGGGGGGCGGGGGACTACATCGGGTGCGGACCTTTCGAAGGGTGAGGGCGCCCTCGGAAGTCCGAAGGAGGGCTGTGGGGTGAAGGGGCGCCAGGGGCGGTACGTGGTCGTGATGGAGGCGCGGGGCGATGCTGGAGAGCAAGGTGGGGAGTGCGTTCGGGCCGCGTCGGACCCGAGCGCGGGCCGGGATCGTGGATCCCGGGGCTGCGCTCCAGGTTACACAGGCGCTTCCGGGTCTCGCGGGCGGGGCGGGGAGAGGAGGAACAGAATCGCTTCAGGGTTAAAACTCCCAGAACGCAGGAGCCCGCGGAGCACACCGGGAGTTGTAGTCTTCTGACGCTGGACTGGCGGGGGGGTTGATTTGCGACGCATGCCGGAAGGTGTAGTCTTCCGGCACTGGACTGCGGGGCGGGCACGTTGTTCTTCAACGTATGCAGCTCGGTGCTGCCACCCGGCGGCCAGAAGGCAGTACTGCAGCACAGGCGCCGCGCATGCGCGATGGCTCGCGACGCCACGCTCGCCGCTGCCGCTCGGCAACCAAAATGGAGTACTGCAGGTGGAGCGTCGCGCATGCGCGGTGGCGCCTCCGTCGTCCACGAAACCGTCTGCCGGTAACGGCATTGCGATACTGCGGTGGAGGATACTGCGCGGGGAGCCGGGCGCCGAGGGTGAGAGGGTGCCGCGCGGTGTCGGAGCCAGCGGCGGGGGCTGCCCGGAGCCGGGGC
>VYZW01006498.1:618-10725 GCA_013401315.1 Balaeniceps rex
GTGCAGAGTAGGGAGAAGAGCATGCATATCTTGAGGAGAAGCTGGTAGTCAAACTGCTACTCAGACGCTCAAAGTTGCCCCATCCTTCTGTGGTTATCGCTTTGTGAACAGTTTCCTTGTGCAGCACGGGTGCTCTGGATGCCAGCATACTTGCACTGTCAACGTGCGGAGCAAGCCCTGCTTACCCCTGCACAGCTTGTTTTCTATACAGGGCTGCTACCTATAATACCTGTGTTTCTTCTTGTGAGTGAGTTACTTTGAGTTCAGTGGTGACATAGTTACTTTTTTTCTCTAATTGTTACATGTAAGTTTAAAATCACTGGTTGTTGGATATGACTTCAAATATATTGTTTCACATGTTTTTCCTCAGCACATTTTCATTCTTTTTCATGTCTGACAAACATGTGAACCAGATTTGTATTGTAGAATCATCTAAAGGTATATCCTCTTGTTGATAACTTTTTATGTTTCTGAACACATTTCATTTACCTTGTATATTAAAAGCAAAGCAGTTGCATTTTTGTCCTGAGGTAAAAGTTTCATCTGTTTCTTACTACAGTTACAGTGTTTCTGCTAGGAAAATGTTTTAGATAAATGCCATTTTGATTTAGGAAGGGAAGGGACAAAATAGTATGCGGAATCAAAACAGAGTCCTGAAGAAAAATGCAGGGGTTTAAATATGCATTTATGAGTGAGGGTGTTTTAATACGAATGTCATAAGAATAGAATGCAAGTATCTAACGCAGAAAGTTGAAGTTGTTTTTCTGATGGCAGTGAGATTTTACTATGTGTGGGTACACTAAACTGTTGTCTGTGTTGAACAGAGTTGTATTATTTTCCTTGAGCTGCAAATTCAGTTAGACTTAATTCGCTTTCTACAACTGTTTTGCATCATAATCTTTTCGGTTGCCTCACTTAATAGTTATTTCTCATTATCTTCACAAATTCTGGAGAATTTTGAACTCTGCTTTTTGGCTTGATTTTTGGTATGCTGAAAGTGCTAGTGAAACAGTATTCTAATGTATTCTTAATCTGTAACCACAAATATAACTTCTGCAAATGACTGTGTTTAAGCTTGACTGAATAATTTCCACTCAGTTCTGCATTTATGGTTCTTTTGTTTAGTAACAGCAAGATATTCAGTTCCTTGTTTGCATTACTGTGTCATATAGTCATGCAGTTTTAAGTATGATTAAAGGAATAATGAAATGAAAATAATGCTATAAAACTACATATATCAGAAGGTTACGTTTCATAGGTCTAAAATGCATAGGTCTAAAATCTAGTAGATGCATGTCCCTTTAAAGCTGCTTTTTGTCCATTAACAGATTATTTTTTTTTAAATAGAGACTCACAAGACAGCAGCAGGAGATAAACAACTTAAGACAGAGAAAAATTGCTGCAGATGAGGAAAATGCCCGTTTGAAGAATGAATTCAGTAACTTGAACGAGAAATTTAAAGATAAAAGCCAAGAACTTAAGGTATATTGACTTGTACATAGTTTCATAAGACTGTAGCTTTGAAGTAGTTCTTTAAGCAATGTCAGCCTTTGTGGCACAGAAAGTGACAAGCTTGGAGAAAAAATTGCCTTAGGCCTTGCTATACCTTACCATTTTCTCACATACCAACTCGGAGGAAGATGCTTTAGAGACAAGAATCCAAGCTTTATAACTTTCAGATAAATAGTTAATGATGGAAATGGAGCAAAGAAAGTAGGAGTGTGAAGATGTGGCTTCTTGTAATTAGATTCTGATGGGACTGACATTATTAATTGATAAAGCCAAGGTCTGGGAGGATATGTCTGTGTGGGTCTCAAAAATAGCTGGGGACAGCATCAAAGGCAGCTTGATCAATTAATGGGCTCTTTGCAAATGTGTACTCATCAAAGCTGTCATCCAGCTAAAAAATATGACCCTTCCACCTGCATGAAAGAGGCCAATAAAAGTACACAGGTGACCTTGGCCATCAAATATAGAAGAAGCTGCTGCGAGGGTAAAACTGCACAGTTTATATTTGCTGATTAGTTCTCACTTTTTTGTTTATCGGCCCTTGTGGTACTGTTCTACAGGACACTGAGGAGTGTGCACAGAAGAGGGAAGAGCAAAACAGACTGGTTATAAAAAACCTGGAGGAGGAAAATAAGGGATTAAATACATGCTGTGCTGACCTGCTAAATGACCTGGAGAAACTGAGGAAGCAGGAGGCACAATGCAAAACAGAAAAATCTGGCAATGATGCCAGAATAAAGGTATGAAGTGGAATGGACTCCTGGATGTTATTTCAGAATTAACTTCTCCAGGCATTTGCACTACAAGTTATTTTCTTTAAATAACAAGTTATATATTCAAATCTACCAGTGGGGACTTGCATTCATTTACATTCCTTCACTTAAGACCCACAGCTTTTTAAAAATTGATGTTGCAAAGCAGGAATCTGACTTCAAATAGTCATCTTAAAATGTAATCATTAAAGAATAAAAGATACTGTATTTTAGGATAAAATATATATACATGTGAAATAATAAAAGCTTAAAAGTATTACTCACAATTTTTTCTCAATGTATAATTTATTTACCTATAATTTGATTGTAGTAGACTTGATATTTGTTGTTTTGGAAGAACACTTTGAAACTGTAATTGCAGTTTTGAATAAATTGTGTCCTAGCCTCCAGAGGGCTCCACTCTGTGAGAGGCCTTATTATTGCATATAATATATTAAAAAGTTTTTTTCCCTGTTTATGATAAAGTGAAGGAGGAAATAATTGAATATATTGTACGGAATATTGTATCTTTCATTTAAATGATACTTTGTCTTGTTTGCTGGTGAAAATTGGCAAGTTCTTTTTAAATTCCTGTAAGAAATAAGGCACAAACATAGTATCAAAGGGTTTGATGGCTGCTTATATACACGCCTATTTAGTGGATTCTTTTTATTTACATGGCTAATGAACCCTTACAACTCCTTTACACTGTCAAAGTCCATGACCTTCTGGTATATTCAATGTAGTAACTATCTAATCAACATCTTGCCTAGAAACATCTTTTTTCCTCCACTAGCAATTCAACGGTTTTGGTGACACTTCTGATTGTTGTGCTGATGGAAACCCTTTGTAAAGAGCTTCATTCAGATCTGTTAACATGGGAAGTAAAGTTCTTGAAAATTGAGGCCTTTGGAGTGGTTATGATGAAAGGATTGTAGGATTCCCAGGACAACAAATGGTTGGTTGATACTTGGGGGAGAAAATCTAGTGTGTGCTAAACTGATTTAATAATTTTCAAGTTGTCAAATGTAGTGCATGTAATATTGGATAAATTACTGAAAATCGTTGTTACCCACACCTTCAATGAAAACAGTCAGAATAATTTTTAGTGTATCTGTCTTCCTGGCTGATAACACATGCTCAAGAGAGAAAGGTGCGTCACAGCCATGTGATTCCAGGGATGGGAATAAGTAGTGTTGATGTTTCAGAGTGGGGTCACAAGTAGGTCAAGGTGGTGTCTAGAGCATGACAGAGGTAATTTCTTGAGATGGGTATCCCCTGAGCCAACCAGGAATGACACACAGCTCAATTGGCTGTTCACAAACAAGGAAGAACTGATTAAGGAAATAATCAGGGCAGCCTTGACTACAGTGACAATGAAATTGTGAAGACCAAGATCCTGAGAAGGTGAAGGAAGGACAGTAGCACAGTACAGACCTGGAATTAAGGAGGAAAGTCTTCAGCTTGTTCAGGGAAGTGGTAGGTGGAATCCCATGAGAAGCAGCACTTAAAGGTAAAAGAGCTCAGGAAAATTATGAAGTCTTTAAAGACAGCTTCCTCCAAGCCCAAGTATGGTCCACGCTGATACTCTGGGAAACAAATAGATGTATCAGGAGACCAGCTTAGCTAAACAGAATTAATCACCAAACTCCGGTGTAGGGTGGGAGTGGAAAGTGGTATTCAGGAAGTGGAAACAGTGAAAACTACAAAGGAGAAGTTCAGAAGCATTGTCTGGGCACTCAAGGATGGTGGTAACCTACCTACAGTTGAGACTTGCAAGTGATGACAGGTATAACGAGTTTCTTGCACTACTTTAGTAGTAAAAGGCTGAACAAAGAAAATGGGTGCCTGTTGCTTGAAAGGGAAGGATGAATTAGTGATGGCAGGTAATAGATACAGCAGAGGTACTGAGTGTCATCTTTGCCTCAGTTTTCTCCAACAAGATTCCCCCAAGCATTTGTGCCTAGAGGCAGAGTTCAAGGAGAAGTACTAAGAGTGGATGAGTTGGGATATACCTGAGAGAACATGACTAGTACACATCCATTGGACCAGCTGAACTGCATCCAAGGGTGCTGAGAGAGTTGGCTGATGTCACTGTCAGGCTGCTGCCTGTCATCTTTCAAAAGTAGTATAGAAATCATGGGAGGTCCCTGATGAAAAGGATAATCCAGGAACAAAGGTTGGTTGGCCTCACTTCAGTCCTTGGGAAAATCTCAAAGTCTTGGAAGTAATTTCTGGGCACATAATTGAGAAAGTGACTAGAAACAATTCTGGATTTACCAAGGGCGAATTGTTCCTGGGTAACCTGATTGTCTTTTGTGATAAAATGATTGTGTGTGTGGACAAGAAGAGAGCTTGGATGTGATTGACCTTAACTTTAGCAAGATTTTTGACACTGTCTTGCTGTATTCTTGCATCCAAGCTAGGATGTTACAGCTGGATAGGTGGACAACAAGATGTTTAAAAGCACTATTTGGGTGTTTGGGTTCAGAGAGCTGTGGTTAATAGGTTGTACTCTGTCTGTAAGGCTGGTAATAAGTGGTGAACTGCAGGATTACAATCTTCATCAGTGACCTGGAAGAAGGGACAGTGGGCATGCTTGTCAAGTTTGCAGATGACACCAAACTGGGGGGAAGTGGATGAGCTTGAGGGCTCTGCTGCCATCCAGGGGAACCTTGACAGAAATGGGCCAACAGGAGCCTTAACAAGGACAAATGATGAGTCTTGCCCTGGGAAGGCAGAGCCCTGCAGCCATACAGGGGCTGGGGATCAGCTCTGGGGGACAGCCCTGGGCAGTGGCAGGCAGGAAGCTCCATTGGGGCCTGCCCTGTGCACTTAGGCAGCAACAAGGGCCGGCAGCACCTAGAGAGGCATGAGCAGGGCATGGCCCTGAGAGCCAGGGGAGGAATTGACCTCCTCTGCTCAGTACTCTAGATACTGCACCAATTTTTGTGTGCAGTACAAGAAAGATATCAGTAAACTGGCTTGGAGGTGAGACAGTGGGGCTGGAGGCCTTACCTTGTGAGGAGAGGCTGGAGCAAAGCTGAGGCTGGAGATAAGGATAAACCTTCTCCCCAGGAGGACAGCCCTGGAGTGGGGCTGGGGCCCCACCATTAGGGGATTTCAACCCCTGGTTTTGTAAAGCTCTGAGCAGCCTGGTCAGACCCCCTGGTTGAACCTGCTTTAGGCAGGGGCTGTGACTGGAGACCTCCCCAGGTCCCCACCAGCCTGCATGTGTCCATGGTTCTGATGCCCCAGCTTCTGCCTTTCTGCTGCCTCCCGCCCCCCACCTCTTCTGTGATGTTAGACAAGTGTCTATACACCTTTGCTAGTGGACAGAGTTTAGGTGAAGTTGATTATCTCACGAGTCTGTTGCAAGGATTTAGAAGCATATTAAAAATACTGTCTGCAAGAGGGAAATGTTATATTTGACCTCTAGGAAGTGATAATATGTTGTCTCATTGTTTTTTATCAATCTTTTGTAAAATAATAATTTGTAAAAGCACACAAAGTATTTTTGTAGTTCATCACTGTTTTTACATATACTCCTCCTGTAAATATTAGCTTGAAAGTTTAAGTTTCAGTTTGAATTAATTTCTCCTTCTGTTCCTGACATTCCCCATTTCTATTACTTGATACTCAAGAATCAATATTGGGTGCCAGATTGGCTCTTAACAGGATGCTTATAAACAATAAATAATAATTTCCTTGTCCACAGAGGCCAAATACAACATTCTCACACTACGCGATATTGGGCTGCAGATGATGTTCTAATATGTGCACCCCAATATAACATGTCCCTGAATTGCTTTTAAAAAGTAATTTATGAGCAAATTCAATAATGGAATTGTATTGTTGTTCTCAAGTGATTGTAAAAATGGTTATAGATAAAAATAATTTGAATTCAGAAATTATATCCCCTTCTGAAAGTCAGTTCTGCCTCTCAGCCTTGAGTCTGGGAGTTGAATTAGCATTTTGTACATGTCTTTCAGTAATAAACACAATATTTAACAATATTATAGATGATGCATACAGACACTATTCATGTTAGTCTCCTATATCTGTGGAATGAAACCTTATCAGTGTAAGCTATCCCAACATGTGTAATGTGTAATCTAATGTGCATTAGACGATAGAAATGCTAGGGCTAATGTTCTTTTGGAAAAGTGGCCTTCTGTTCAGAGACTGAACTGAGTGTTACTAGCCCATTTTTTTCCTGTATTTAAACCATTTTCTGCGCAGAAAAGAGTCACTTGCAACTTTCAAAGACTGATTGTTTCCAGACCTACTATAAGCTGAATTGGGGCATAAAATTCAACTTTTTCAAATTGAGAGAAAAAGCTTCTATGGCTAGTTCATCCATTTAAGGAATATTTCTTTAAAGATTTGTCATATTAGAGTGAGGCAGATTAACAGGGAGAGACCTGATAAGGTGGCTAAAAGGGTGGCAATTGTGTTTTATTGTTTGTCTTTCCCATATATACCTTCATATAAATAAGGTACAGTGTACAAAAAATTAACATAGAGCTTTGCTTTCTGCCTTGAAGTAGTTCTTGAGAATTACTCTTCTGTGCTTCCCAGGGCTTATATCAGCTTTCTGGATCTCCTGAAAGTGCACAAGTGGAAGAGCTGTCAATCAGCCAACTTATGCATGAATGTATCTCCATATTTAAGAATGAATTAGGTGTTTGAGTTATTTTGTTGTTCTTTGGGTGGAGGTTACCTAAGTTATTGCTTAATAAGAAGAAGAATGTGTATTTTCCCAAATTCAGACAGTCACAAAAGGCTTTGTATGTAGACACAAAAAGTGTCAGACTGGCAGATTTTAAGTGGAGGTGACCTAAAAGAATGTAGAATTGCTTACTGTTTGTTTTTTGTTTGTTTTTCTTTTTCTGGTTGGCAAAGTACTTTTTAAAGTTCCTAAAGTCTGAAGAGAAGAAGGGAGAGGTGTTCTCTTTTAAAATGAAACATACTGAGAAACAGCCATCTCTGTCAAGAGGAGCCTGGGATTTTAGTTCCACTGAAAAATGAGAGTTTTATTGAGATGGGACCTTGAAAAAACACTCTTACTTCTGTCATAATACATAACAAGAAAAAACATGAAAAAAAAGCTACTGTATGTGAAAGTGACTTTCTAAAGGTTTGAAGCTGCAAGTAATAAAACCTTAGGGTTAATTCACAGTCAGTCCATAATCTATGCACAAGTATGCTGCCTCATGCCTTGTCTGTGTGTTATGCTTTTCATGTTTGAAGTTCTTTTAAATTCACCTTTTCTCTGATTTTTTTGAATTTATAGTTCTTGGGTTTGAAGTGATCAAAATATTCCTGTAGTGTTTTACCTTAAATTATTATTCTGGTATTTATCTTCATTTCAATTTAGTTAGGATCACCACTCTTCATGGCTAGAAATAATGACTAGACTTATTTTTCATGCTTCACTTTCAGTACTGTTATAAAGAAGTATCATATCTTTTACTGTGTCTTGTATTTTTCTCTAAAATAAGCATTTTCTTCCTCATGTAACTGAATTATTAGATGCTTTGACTTACTGTGTTTTAAATAGCACTTACTTTGCTTTAATACGCTTTAAAAGATTGAATTCTAAACAGTCTGTACGTACAATTGAAATTAGCTTTAATTTGAAAATCAGCTTTAGGAGAATTTATATTTAGCAAATTTTCAGTCTGCGTGTTTATGCAATGAAACTACCTTCTCAGCTACTGTATCAACTAAAAGGCAACATAATAAATACCACATGATTTTAAAAAATGGAGATACTTGGAAATTGAGTGTAAAAGATTATAGGTTATTTCATAATCTTAGATTTCTGACTTATGTACAAAAGCTCTGCTGAATGCCTCAATATATGATATTTCAGTATATAAGCTATTTGTATAACCAGTCCCTCCTTGCCCCTTTTTTCATGTTTTGCCCTTTCAGTAACGTTTCTGATTTCCAAAAAAGTCAAGGTTACGAAAAGGTTGAACTGATTAATTTGTTAGTTAAAATCAAAATCTGAAGTCACATGTCACAAATGGTGAAGTACTGAAAGATATTTTTTTCTGTTTTTAAATTCTGCCATTGTATAACTTCCACAGTTGTATTTATGACAAAATCATTTGTTACATATTCTTTGTGTTGTACCCTGCAATGGATGATGGGAACTTAAGCATTGGTAAGATCAGATATTTTTAAAATCTCTATTCATGAAAAACCTCTGCAACTCTATAGCGTGGTGTGAAAGATAAGCAAATAGGATTTATTCACAGAAAATATGAACTATTATTTTATTCACATATGCAATAACTTTTAGCTGCTGTGGAAAAGAAACACTGAGGAGAAACCCTAAGATTATTTGGCTGTAAGTTATAAATACTTTATTACACTTCAACATTTTCATGTGTTGATAGAATGAACTGTCTCCTATCATTCTGAAGTCTTCTGTTCTCTGAGAAAAAAATAATTCTTGCTACCCAGCCTTTGAGATTGAATGATGACTCATTAGTCGGGTACACCAGGTATATAGCCTGAGATTTATCAGGGAAAAAAAAATAGGTTTCCTACCTCATTCACTGATGAATTTTGCTATTTCCTCACCTTAATGTTACTGTTACTAACAGGACATGATGATTCTTGTCCAAGTTCAAAGAATTTGATTGTAGTACACTTCTGATACATCCACATATGTATAAGACATGTGTATGCTATTTTAAAGAGAGACAATTAATGATTTGCTTTTCAGTTATAAAAATGTTTTGATACCTTCAATATTTGAGGCATCTTTGCTGAAAGGGAAAAATGTGCATTTCTTTATTTCTTTAACTAAGTCTGTATGTAAATGGCAGATAAACTAATATACTTTTGGCAGTAGATTAGGGATGCTATCCTTCTAAGAGGTATTTAGTTTAAATTATTAATGAATCCTGGAATATTTGCCTTACTGAGGACAAGTGATTGTGTCTGTGAGTAGCATAATACCAAAGCAGGTCTAAGGCCATTGCCACCTTCTGAAACGCTGCATTAGATATTGATGTAATATTTCTATTTCCATTCTTGCTCCAAAACACTCTGGGAGAATAGTCATACGAAGCTTTTTAAGGACTGAAGTACTCTTCTAAGCTGCTAAACCTCCAGAGAACTCTAGTAAGGTCACTATGTAGAGATTGAAGTTTTGCTTGAGTAAGCTGCCTTGCTGCTGTATTTCCCAGATTTACCTTCACACTTTGCTGACTAACTTCTACAGTAAGGCTTACTGTAAAAGACAAACTATTGTTTGTTTACATTGCTTTCAACGAGCATTTCCAGAAGTTTTCTTGTACACTATTTCTTTTCCTGAAGAAACTGTTCCTTGCACTGAATTAGAAGTGCAAAATTGGAGCAGATTTAACAAGCAGTCTCAAAAATGAATCTGTATCCGTGATTCTTAGTTCATTTGTGCAATATTGTGCAATTTTTGGAGAACTTAAAACAATAGCTGTTTTTTGTTAGGAGTAGGTTTTTTTCTGTTTGATTTCTACACAGAAAACAAGGCTTAATCAGTTTAATCAGTTCAGTAGTTAAATAGTGTACTATTGCTTTGCAAAGATGTGATTCAGGATTCTCCTTCCACATGCAGCAAACGAATTAAGGAAAACGTCCTACAGTAAAGAATAGGTGGCCACCTAAAATTTGAAATATACCTTTTTTTCTGGTATTTCACGTTTCTCATACACTCACACATGCACATATACCTATATATATTTACTTAGACCACAGTAAATATATGCATGTATGTATGTGCACATCCATATGTCTATAGATGTAGATAATATGCATAGTAGATTTTAACTCTTACATAACTCATACA
>VYZW01006499.1:8030-31333 GCA_013401315.1 Balaeniceps rex
TGAAATCTCCAGTAAGTCAGGGTCCAGCCCCATTGCTCTTGTTTTAAAAGCAATAATTAGACCCTCATAAAGCATATTCTACCCATTTTACATTGACAGAAGTCATTACAATCATTTGAGTGCCTCCTGCCAGCAGGACTGCTTGAAACCATTACTCTTTGTATGGGTTTTAAAACATAAGTGTCCTCTTCATCTCTACAGATCTACTGAATAAGTTACCATTACTTTGGAAGCTTTTTAATTTGTCTTAGAAGCTTGCCCCTATGAGCAAAGGTTGGTCATAAAGAGGTCCTTTGCCTAAATGAAGCAGTCATTGGAACAAGCTAAAACAAGCTTATTTGCAGACCAATTTTACGTATGTGTACTGTTGGCACAAACTGCCCTGAATACTTCTAGAATCCAATGGTGCTGAAAATAGTTGTGTCACTTCGTACATTTTTCACATTTCAGATGGATTCTTAAGATACTTCAGAAAATATAGTTTCATATTACATGATAGTCTCTTTTTGAGACTTTTAAAGTTTGTATCTACATAACAGAAAAAGAAAAAAGCTCTTTCTCATACTGCCTTTTTAATGCCTTGGGCTTTACAAACTTTAAATGCTGAAAGTACAGCGTGGAATAAAGCTTACTGAATTGTGTAGCCTTGCCATGGTCAGGAATGCACAGGATTAAGACAAGCAGCACTAAATCATGCTTGCCAGTATGTTTCCAGGGGATATAGCTCTGAACCAACTTGACTCAACCTTCAGTGGTTCTGTTGTAAAATAAGGTACTCCAAAGACAAAGGACAAGCTTTAAAAGCAGCTGGGATAGTCACCTCTAAAAATGGCAACTCAGCATTCATTAGTGACCTTCTTAAAAAAAAAGTGTTTTATAAATCCTTTTACCATCTACATGCCAAAAATCTTTGCATTCAACACCTAAGGGCACATGCTGTCAAAGAAGAAATACCAACAGCTTTATGAAGTGCAGTGTTAAAAGGTAATTTTCTGAGTATCTTGAAAAGCTTCAAAACAATGAGTAAACAACCTTATTTTACTGCTTGGAAATCCAAGTTACAATCCCTGAATTTGAATATATTATGGTCACTGACTCCATAAGAAGATTATAAACAATTAGAATCCTTAAAAATCCTTTTCAACTAACTAGTATTTGTTTAGCTTGAGACAGAAAGGCAGCAGTAAACTACATGCAAAGCAAAATTTTCAGGGAGAGAAAGTATCTTTCATGAGAAGAAATTATATACTTTGAAATACAGAAGAGCATCAGGGTGCAAGTATTTTTTCTTTTCAGCTACAGATGTGACATGCTATTATAATATCAGTGGGGTTTTTTTCTCAAAAGGGAAAGCAATCAATGCTTTTCCAACTAAATCAAAGCAAGGTTCATGATACGTTAGTGTTCAACCTCCCCAATAATAGAGGGGAAAAAAAATTTTCTGAAAATAATAGCTGAAGAGGTCAATTTGACTCTGTTTCTGTGAACTACAATCAGGGCACTTGGAGCTCAGCACACCCACCAAAAAGGGCTAATAAAGACTCTAAAGTGCTAGCAGATAAATATTAAGCCATCCAGTCCTTTTTCTTTATCCAGCAGTATTAGTATCAAATACACAAAATATATATCGCACACAATAAACAGCAGTTTCTAATGGTGCTGCATTTCAAAAGAACAGGAAAGAAATTGTTTTGGATAATAGGCTAAGCTTTCACAGTTAAATCTAAGATTTATGGGAGAAGCATTAGCTACTGTATAAAACTGGAGGAGGTTAAAAACAAAAACCAGCATATGCCAATTAGTCTTGCAGTATGACGACATGGTGCTAAAATCAGACTACTAAGATACAAGTGTAGGCAGAGAAATAATTTGTCTCCTGTTCAGAGGCTTTTTTTCTTGGGGGAGAGAGAAAGGAGAAAAGGAGACACAAGGGCTCAAATAGAAATTAAAAAATCTTCCCATGCCCTTTTTCATACAAGGTTGGAAGTATCCCACAATCTTCAAAATAAGTAGAATCTGCTAGTATGAGCTAAATTTAGTTGCATATGTTTTTCATAACATATGCAAGTACAACTTTTCCCCTCTTCTTCCTGATGGCACACACTTCACTAAGTTATTTTGCACTCATTAATCTATATTCTCTGTAAAATTTCTGAGGAATATGGTATCATACAGAGAAAGAATCCATTTGTGATTGAAAGTCTTGAAACAACCTTCTCAAAACAAGAAAGCAAACTTTCTCCTCACCCCCCGCCCCAGCTTTCCCACTATGTTGAAAATCAGTAACTATCAGACAAAATATGCCTGTTATCTTAGCTATGGCTGAGAAAGAGCACAAGCACACACACAAAACCCCTATCTTTGGAGAATGATTTCTGCTGCAATTCTACTTCATGTTTGGGATAACAAATTCTCTATTGTATCACGGAATAGAAAGAATCAGTATTTACTATTAATATTTATTTTCTTCCTCCCAAGGATACCAAGTACATTCCCCCATAATTATTCTTTTCCACTCTACACCCTCTTTTCCAGGATGTTGTTAATAACCTTTTTTTAAATATGAAACCTGAATTCTATCTGCAACATATTTCAACTGCATTAATTAAGAGTTATTACTAGAATAAAATGAACACTAACTCCTTCTCTCTTTGACTTCTATGTATCCTTACCTCTTTGAAAGATGTGATTTCATATACTCATCCCCTTGTGTTAAGGAAATAAAAGTTTCACCTTCTAGAAACCCTTCAGTTACTGTTTCTGAATACAGCTACAACTGTCTCACTATGTCAGTGCAGCAAGTATTACCTTCCAGTGGAAATGCTGACACAACTAAATGCAGTCAAGTACAATTCCTCCAAAAAAAACCTCTTCAATGGACAGTGGGGGTTGAACTTGGCTAAAATATAAAGTCATAATGATGAGTGACGAATCAATTTAAAACGAAAGTGACTTTAAGAACTACTCAAAATGTAAGCAATAATTTCAGATTAATATTCCCACCACCATCACTGAAAAAATAGCTTTATTATCTTTATGCAATCATGTTGTTGCAAGATAATAATAAAAAAAGAAACAAATCAAAAGTGGCAGCAACTATTCCTTACATTGTCAAGTCCCGCTAGCTAGATTTGAGAAATTCTATAAATGCAGAATAGAAAGTACATTTAATCAAGAATAATTTTAAGCAATACTCAACATAATACTCTTAATGGCATCAGGCATGAAAATAGCATTTGAGAAGATAAGACCGTAATCCTTACTGGTACTTAAAAATGTTGCTTACAATTAAGATACTTCTGCTGTAAAGAGAATAAAAACATGCAAGTAGTAATGAAAACATACACAGCAACGGTCGTCCTTCAACATTTCCCATCCTACTTGCAGAGCAGCAGCTAAAACAGGAAAAGAACACCTCATGATCCAATACCTCTATCCTATACCTGTAAATCTATGTTCAGGAAAAAAAGGTGACTATTAGTACTATATTAAAGGACAATATTTAAAGCTATATTATAGCAGAGGTGAAATTTCTTTCCTACTGCTGTCCAAGCTAGAAGAGTGTTTGTTTTTAAACTCAGTGCAAATAGTAAAATAATTCTGCTAAGTCTCATACATAGGTACAACACTACACATCATAGCTGATCACATCAAGGTTAGCATAAATCTCTTTAGGTCAAACTGTATGCCTTCCTTTTGTCCTTTGCCTCAACTCACAGGAAGATCCCTAGAGACCAGAAAAAGTAAAAAGAAGCATCAGGGCACATTCTAGTTTCCAGACTCGACCCAATCTCTCAGCCTGGCAAGAGAGAGTGCTGGTGGTGGTGGTTTTTTTGGTTTTGTTTCATTGGTTGAGGGTTTTTTTTAAACTGTTACCTTCCACCCTACCCAAACGCTGAAGGTCTCTCTTAGCTCCATCCTTTGGAAAGCACTGAAAATTCCAAATGGACAAAAAAACCCTATAAATTTAAAATGTTTCAGAATTGATGCTTCAGAGAATTCCAAAGGACAAGACGAATCCACAAACAGAAATGTATTTTTTAATATATTTTTAACTATTTAAAAGGAAAAGTAGCACATTTTATTTCTATAGGTTGAACTCTTAACTCTTAGCATTGAACCATCTATAAAACTTAAGTATAGCTGAAATTGAATCCTCCATGTTTCAAGCATTTGTCTTCTCACTCTTCAATTTTCTCCATGGGTTAAGGTCAAGCAAACAACCTGAGAAACCATTGTCTAACAGGATTTGCTACAAGAAACTTTTGTGAACTATTTCAGGTATTACAAAAGCGTCAGGAGCAAAAGGCCAGTAGGCAGTTCTCACATTACTCTTCAGTTTTAAAATCTGCCAGGAATGCAAAGATATTAACAGAATTATAATAAAACTCAGACAAAATACCTGCCAATCCTGTTAACATTAACAGTACGTTTCCAAAGAGTTGCTAGATTTTCTTCAAATTTGTAAATACGTCTTTAATATAATTTGCTGAGCACAAAATAAGAAATTTGCTATTTGTTAACGTTTTACCAGTCATTGCCTTTGTCAACACTCCAGACTGAAATCGTTAAGAATAACTCAAAGTATCAGTGACACATTCGCTATCTTGTTTTTTCTTTGCTACTTTTTCTTCATAAGTTCCTTTGCTTTAGACTAGGCGCATGATCAGGATTATGCTTAATTTAACAAGATCTCTGAAAATAGATTTTTCACTTTGTCCTAAAGCATAACATGCAAAGGCGAAAGGCCAAGTCACAGTCACATGAGAGATTTTAAATGTTGAAGGTAGTAAACATAAGGGTAACTTGAAATAAATAGTTTACTTTGGGTTGTTAGGCTGTCTAATTAATTTTTGTTTGACATTATTAATATATTGCAGCAAGCAGCAATTTAAGCAGCCGCTTAAACAGATATCACACAAACATATGAGCATAGGCTAATGGAAAGAATGGCATATTTATTTAGATTAAACATTCCTGAATGAATTAAATAAAAAATGCTCAGATCACAAGCAGAACTGCACATCTCTCTGAAACAAGCAGCAGAAAAAACTTGGTTGGCTAGTTCACATGAGGGACAGCATCAAATGAAACGTGGCGAGTCCAACAAAGATTTTGAAGTTGTTATAAGCTGTTAACAGACCTCATCTGAAAAGAACAGATTTACGTTAAGAATAATTCCTCAGCTTGCTTTTCTTTGAAAAGGTATATAAGCGTTTTTCATTACTCAGACTAATTTTCATAACCAAAATGCATTGCAGTTGCTTTGATGCTGTGTAATGTTTCTTGATTCTGTTAAGTGGTGCATAATTATACTCTTCCCCTTCCCTCAACAGATACCAAAAATTCTTCATCTTTTGACAGATTCAAACAATTAGACTTCAAAAATATGCAGTTGAGGCATATAGTTTAAAAGTTATGTGAAGTTGTTAAGCTTTTAGATGACAGAAGGGGTCTGAGTGTTATTCAGTGCTCTAATCCCAAACTCTGAAGATCTAAGGAAAGCGGCAGAGCCAACTTTGGTCATTCTAATATCTGGAAACAATCCATTTAAATCTATTGATTATATCAGCACTCAATCCTCTGACCTTTCAATGAACACAACAAAGGGATTACAGCAGTAGACACTCGGCATTATGAACTTACTCAAAAAAACTTCATGTGGATATGCAGTCTCATGATGTTTGAGTTTTGAAAATAAAACAGTAAAAGTAACTACTGGATGCAATGGCACTTCACAAAGCTGCAAGGAACATTCTAGCTACCAGTGAGTAAAATTCAGAGTATGCCTGAGATTTTCCTATTATGCCCATGCAAAGACATTACAAGAAGGGACATGACGACCATATTTGTTGAGACCAGTCTTTTCACACCAGTAAAGAGATGGATACTCTTCACTGGGGAGTATTACCTTCTATTTCACTTAAATCCCTCCACTAAGACCATGTGAGCTAAAGGGGTGTCCTGGTTTCAGCTGGGTTAGAGTTACTTTTCTTCCTAGTAGCTAGCACAGTGCTGTGTTTTGGATTTAGTGTAAGAAGAATGCTGATAACACACTGATGTTTTAGTTGTTGCCAAGTAGTGCTTAGACTAGTCAAGGACTTTCTTTTTCAGCTTCCCATGCTCTGCCAGGTGCACAAGAAACTGGGAGGGGGCACAGCCAAGATAGTTGATCCAAACTGACCAAAGGGCTATTCCATACCATATGATGTCATGCTCACTATATAAACTGGGGGGAGTTGGCCCGGGGGCAGCGATTGCTGCTCAGGGACTGGCAGGGCGTCGGTCGGCGGGTAGTGAGCGGTTGCATCACTTGTTTGGGTTTTTTTCCCCCTGGGTTTTGTTTCTCTCTCTCTCGTTCTCCTTTTCACTGCAATTTTATTCCTATCATTATTGTTATTATTTTATTTCAATTATTAAACTGTTTTTATCTCAACCTGCGAGTTTTCTTTTGCCCTTCCGATTCTCTCCCCCATCCCACCAGGGAGGGGGAGGGTGAGCGAGCGGCTGTGTGGTGCTCGGTTGCTGACTGGGGCTAAACCATGACAAGGGGCCACACAGGAAGTGTGAAGTGAGGTGTGCTTACCTGAAAAATACAACAGGCTGGAAGGAACCTCAGCTTGGGCAGAATATAGCAGACTTAAAAAGTGTGCCTGACTATTTGCCTCCAGTCCTTCACACAGCCTCCGCAGACACCCACTCCAGTGCTTCAGCTCTTCAAGTGTAGTTCAACTCTCCCACCACCACTGCCCCATTTAAATCTTTGTTGCAAACTCATCTGATGATGACTTTTTGTGCTATGCTTCTTGGATCACAGGGAACAACTGATCACCACCCTCTTTTCGGAAACCTTGTATTTAAAGAATCATGTTGCCAGCTGATAGTTTTCTCTTCCAATTCCTTCAGTTTTTTGTTTTTTGTTTTTGTTTTTGTTTTTCCCCACAGATCACCTTCCCCAAACATTTTATTCTTCCCTTATCCACTGTACTCTCCACAATTTGTCCTTTGCTTTCCCTTCTCCTCCTCTTTTTTAAAGGGCAGTGCCCAAAACTAGAAGCTAGCTAAGCGGGCCTTCACGAGCTCTGAGGGTGACCTCAGAGCTGGTGCACATTACAAAGGGTAACTCCAAACATCCCTGATTAAAAATTTTATAAAACACCATGCTGTCATGTTCATAGTCCGCTATAATCCTACATCCTACCCTAACCCTAATTCCCTCTCTGCCTACTAAGCCACTAACCAAATGATCTCTTATTTTAGGTTTATACTTTTGATCTTAATTTTTATTAGTTATTCATACATCTCCTTTTTGATTTTTCTTTAATGTTTTTGATTAATTTCACCTATTTCTAAACATCAATTTCAATTCTGGTACTGTCCTGCAAAATGCTTGCATCCCCATCTATCCTGGAAGCACTAAAAGTTTTAAGTATTTTTCTATTCTAGCATCAACCTGTTAATAAAAAAAATTACACAGAAGAATCAGGCCCAGAACATACTCTTGAGTGATCCATTCCAATTAAATAGTGAATAACTGATAAATCTGAATATTATTCTAAACTCGCTGTTCCCTTGAAAATGCTTAACTGTTTTGCAGTCATTTCACCTAGATCAGATTTTTCTTATGAAAATGTCCTATCAGACCATGTCAAATGTCCTATTGAAGCCACATTTGTGCGTTTCCCCTCTTCTGGTGTTCCAGCTAGCCTTTCAAAGCCATAAAGTAAGTGGGTTCTCAGTAAAACGTGTCAGCTATTTAATGAAACCTGTCCTCTATGTACTGTCAAACTAATTTTTTAAAAATCCTGTTCTGACATCTTTCAAAATATCCAGTTAGGCCCTCTTTACCCTCCTACAAAGAAAAGCAACATTGCTTCCCACCCACCCACCCCATCCAATTCTCTGGGAATTTTTCCTTCTAACAAATTCTCTATGTCAAATGGCAGTAAATCGTACATTACTCCAAAGAATTCCTTAAATAACAAAGAAAGTATATTCATTGGGCCTAACCAAGTTTAATTCACCTAAATTACCTAAATATTTTCTAGCATGTTCTTATCTTCAGGCATGCTATTTTGAAATTACATAAAGCACCTGATCACAGATAATCTCTTCTGGATAGCCTAAGGAAAAAAAAAGAAAAGTATATTACCACACTTCAGCTTTCTCCAAATCACCTGTTCTCTTCTCTCACTCACTAGAAGGAGACACCTGCTTCTTTATAGACCTAAAGATAGCAATCATTCTGGTTTGACCACGCAGTGGTCATGAAGAAAAGTCCCAATTACCATCTCCATCCATTTTAATTGGAGAACGGTTTTCTGAAGTCAATTAACAGCTTGTAGAGAACCAAAACTGTTCAACCTAATCTTGAAGCAAATCACAATTTAACTCAGAACAACACACTATCAGTTAAGTGTCTCTAATATGCTAACTTTGCCTTTTGGCAACCATTAAGAAGTCTACAGCTATTTACACTATGTTGACTATCTGAAGTTTCAGTTTCTTCTTTCAGCAAGCTGAGACACACACACAGGATTTCTTTCATTGAAGATACTAACCTGCAGTAATTCCCCATTAGGCTCTACAGCAAAAAGAACCCCAGTAACCTATGTGAAAAACACACGCTTAGATTTTTCTAGAAGTATCTTGAATTTATAAAACCAAGACAGAAATTTCATGATTAACACAAGCTATTGATGGCCAACAGCAACAGAGAATTTATTTTTCCTGACCTACTTACAAGCTGAAAATATGAGGACCTAAGTATTTAAATTAATAAAGTTAGTACTGTCAAAGTTCAGGAAGGTCTGTAATTATTTAAAGTGCTGGGTCAGAACAATTCATAGTCTTTCTTCACCTACTAATATCACTATTCTCTATTAAAAAAAACCCACAACAAAACTTAAAATAGCACAGATGGTATTTACAGACCTTTTAACACCACAGACCTTATTCTTCACTCAGATAAACTTCCCAGTAGACAGAAATTTCAGGAAAGAGCACCACTGCAACACAGTTAATTCATTTATAAGAGCATCTATAAGTGGATCTGCCAAGATGCTATAGATCCACCATCTAAACTTTCCCAGCAGTGGGATATAGCTGTAGCTATTTAAGCAATGTTTGGCACTTCAAACAATTTTTTTATCAGAGATGCCTGTTTCCTGCCCACATTTTGCACACATGCATCCGACTTCTAAATTTACAGCCTAGAGCCCTCTATCCCTTGTACATTAGTTACAAATCATTTACTAAACACTACGGAATATTTTTAAATTATGATAGATTTCTTAACTGTCTCAGATCCTCCCCAATGTAAGAAAGACTATCTCATTCTCAGGGAAAAAAAAAAAAGATAGCACAACTGTTGCTATGAATGAAGCTGGAATTCCATCTGTATTCACAAAAACTAGACAGTTCAAACCATTATTTTTAAATTATCGGTTAACCTTAAGGCAAACATTCCTATCAATGGCGTGCAATATCATCTACTCAATTCATATTACATACAAACCACCACTTCTCAGAAAGCAATCTCCACTTAGAAATTAAATTGGTTCCAAAGGATTTGAACTCAGTTCCAGTGTCTAAGTGGATTTTCCGTGTTGTGCAACAGTCAAAATACCAGGGTCCCTCAATTTTTGAAAATTTATTAAAAGAAACAGTATTTATGATTTATGTCAAGTTTAGGACCCTAACTGTCTTCAGAGGTTTTGAATATCCACTAAGCTATTTTTTGCTGGCTTCTTTGACAAGGAATGAAAATTAGCTACACATTAACTATTTTCAGTTTACATACAGTGAATACAACACATCACCACAAATGCAGGGCTTCTTACAATGTGCAATTTAAAAAAAAAAAAATCATACCTTGCCAGTGTTTTGTTTAAAAGTTACATCTACTAGAATGGATTCAAACTTCTGTGCACTAATAATGCATTCCTTGCACAGTAGAAAGTGATGGCCAACTTCAGCAGACTTTTTAAGAGGACAACTGCAAATTTGGAATCAGAGTCTCATTCAGCATTTAGTAAGACAAGAAAATCTCTTTTCAAAAGCATTATAAGTCCATTAGAGCATTTTAGTCTGTGCAGTTTGGTTTCTATGGAGAAGGAAAGTCATTATTTATTATCAGCAATGAGTTATATTATAAATAATTAGAATTAAATTAAATTCCTGCTGATTTAAAAAGATTTAAAAAGATGCAGTATTTATCTAGAACATATATAAAAAAATCTGTGGATTAATTCATGTTCTGTATCATCGTGGCAGCTACTAAACAATCTCTAGAAAGCTATGCCTTTTCTGGTTCCTTCTGGGTGGATACAGGAGCTGGTTTTAAGCCAATACCTGGCAGGAGTCTGTTACTCTCAGTAACAGTTTGCTTAAGCTTCATATTCTGGAATATGAGGTTTAAAATGCATCATACTAGTAAAGATGCTGGTATGAAGCAAATCAAGAGTTCTTGGTTTCTACTCATGAAAAGACTTATACATGTACATAGCCATAAATTATATACAGATGTCCTGGCAGCTGGTGCTGAGCACAGGTGCTCTAAATGCCTGTGGTCCATTCTGCACAGCAGGTGAGAAAGCGATATTCTGTGTTAGTAATGGATTCTGGCTGGGGCCATAGGTGAAAATTCAGTGGGAAAAGCCACAGTTCTGTTTTGTGACAGTACAAATACCGAAAATGGAAACCCAAGCAATCATCACCACATGCAAATCTACGAAGAGGGATAAGTCTAGTAAGCCTAAAAAACACAGGGCAAGCATGACCTGGGTAAGCAGATAACTCAACATAAGGAACAATTAAATCATGTTTCTCACGACTTTGCTCCTTTCCATCAATCATTATTTTCAGCTGCATGAAATTCCCAGAATTATACAAAATATTTTAAGACTTTCTCTTCTAGACTGTCAGAAACAAGAGGAAAAGAAAGAAATGCCTCTAAACAGATTTTCAGGATAAAAATCATCCAATATGTGATTGACGACAAACTATAATACTTCATGATCTTTCCCCATAGCTTCACAGCAGGAACTGTGATAATAATGTTTCCTTTTCAACATCACAGGTGTTGGAACTTCACAGTGAATATAGCTAGAAGGGTTGGAAATACAAATCAAGAATATGCCATCCTTCCACCATCCCTTGAGGTCAGTGAATGGGTGAATTGCTTCACCTGCATTACTCAGTAACTAAGCCTTGGTGGTGATAGAAATGCATTCTTCTGACCTTGAAAGTTAAGTAAACACAACACTCCCATGCTGTCTGCAATGGTTTTATTTTGTATGGTTATCATGCACAAGCATGGGTTTGTATACAGTTTATACATAAAATATAGGTTAAAATTCTTATCCTGAATCATGAGATAGACTGTCCAAACTGGGAAAAAAAGAACTATATAGCAAACAGACAATAGGTCTTACGTTATAATGGGAGCCTCAACAAATGGACATTCACTTTTAACAGACGTCCACTAGAAATGAGGAAACACGAGAGAGAAATGTTTCAACATAATGAAGCAGGGAACAAAATAAATTAAGCTGACATCAAGACCGAGTCTGACAGTGAAGCCTCACAGTCATCTTTGGTGAAGACCTATAGGACTGCGATTCTACTCATACCATTCATTGCAAGACATAAGAAAAACACTGAAAACACTGTTCTTACCAAATCTAATTTGGACATTAAAAAAAAGTTACACACAAGGCGGGGGGGGAGATCTAGTGAGATATCCTGGACTGTTTCCTATAAGCAGTTTGCATACAACGATGCCAGGTGGACTCAGGACCTGGAAACACACTCTAGCACATTTAACTTAACTTGAGTATAACTTTAGAATTATACTTACTTAGAAAATACATACTTAGAAAAGTTTCAAAATTTAAAAGTTATATTGAAATAAGCAGAGACACAGAAAACAGAGTCAGAAGGCATGTCCACTCCCAAAAAAAGAATGAATAAACCTTCTGGTGATGACTGAAAGTCATTCAAAATTCACGACAAAAAGTAATAAACTTGCAGATATAGAACTGTCTCCAAAGAAAACCAGTATCGTGCTGAATACTGAATCATTACGTTTGTTTAGCACTCAAGTCGTAAGTTTTGTTAAAACCTCCATCTGTATTTTATTGTTGCTCAAATACTTACAAGTACACGGTCATTGCAAGCCACAATTTTCACCATTATATCCAAACGAACAGATCAAATCCAATGCAGAAAACTTCAGAAAAATGGGCTACCCCTTCAGTGCCTAAATACATGATTTGATGCCCAAGGATAGTGTGGTGGTGCATCCCCCACCACCACCTTTTCTCTCTCCGACTGCTTTATGACCTCAGGAGTTCCTGCCAGACCGCAAACTTTGTATAGTGAGTTGGTCAATTAAGCACCCCTTAATAGTACCAGAAACTCCTACATGGTTGAGGAGGAGAGCGGCACTGTCCTTATCAGAAACTCCTACATGGCTGAGGCAGGAAGCAAGAGCAATTAGCTATCCCCTGACAGCCTTGAAACATACTTCGCCTGGTTTGTAACCAAGTGGAGCGGTACCATCATTACTGGAATTCTGGTAATTACTGACCCAGATTGTGGCTCGGATGGAAATTTATGACTAAAGCCAATCATCTCACAATTCTATAAAACAGCAGTCCTAAGTGAGGCCCTTTGAGCTCTCCTGGACTGCAGCGGGCTGCGACCAGCATCTCCCTCTGAGTGGGACGCCTCTCAGAGCTGGCAAACTCTTAAAGTTTGCTAAAATGAGAGGTTGATTGCCGAAGACCGACAGCGGAGCCTGGGCTGAAACCCTTCACTCCTTGAGGCTCAACCCTCGCCCGTTGAGAAATGCCAAGACATTCGACATGAATATTTCACTGAACTCAAGGGGAATTTTTAACAGGTATACCTTTTTTATATATATCTATATACATATTCATGTCTGTGTGTATGCATGCCTAAACCAATTTAAGTAGTCTGTAGATGTATGATCTAATTACAAAGTGAGTCTTATACTGCCACTATATATATATATATAAAAAAATTCTTATTCACATAAACCATTGACTGAGTCTGAGACTAAGATTGGATCCAGCCGCACCTAGACTCTCTGTGAGAAGGAGTTTAGAAAGCAAGGGGGTCTATTCTGAACATCATGACTCAATGGGAGGGTCTCCCTTATCCCCCTAGACCCACGATCTCTCTGCAAATCCTTCTAACTCAAGTGTAACTTAATTTTCCTTTGTGTACTTCTTCCATGTAGTAATAGAGTGAACCTTGCCATCTTCAAACCTTTAAGTCGCTGTTTGGATTAATTTTGTCTAATCACTTTATTAATCGACTGATGATTGAGTGCTACTAAAATACCACAATCAAATCCTGTGGTTTGCCACTAGTAAATTCTAAACTGCTACTAAATCAAACTGTGTAAAGTCACTCATTCACGACAAATTAACATAATCAGCAGGATTCACAAATCCGCATTCGCAACAGATAGGCATCCAAATATTTACACCTTTACTCATTTAAATAAGTAAATGAACGCTGAGCATCACTCAGAGATTTGAACCTACAGGACAGAGAAAAATGGAAGGCTCAAAACTTAATTTTGACATATGTAAGGACTCGAAACTTTCCCAAATCCTCCTCCCAAAAATCCAGACATAGATGTCTAGGAGAAACCAAGTTATGGAGTCCAAGTTGCATTAATAGCTCAGACGTTTAAACTTACTCCTGTAGTCAATGCAAGGTGAAAACTGACTTCACAGACTACCTCTCACTTCACCACAACATTGCAAAAATCAGAGATAAAAAATGTCAATTGTTAACAGAATCTTAAAAACCTGATGAATATAAAGCTAAAAATTCTTCTTTTCTTACAAAATTAACATTTTCTTCTCGTGAACTGGCCAACTTCAGGCTAGATTCCAATTTCCTTGTTTAAGATACTGCATACATAGAGCGCAAATACCCCATAGTCTTCAGTATTAATTCTGAACATTTCTTCACATCCCAGTGAAGCAAAGTGAATGACAGCAAATGATCTGCAGTCTAAAGGGTAAAGCAAGAGCGAGGGGGAAAGCCACGGGTCAGATTACATACATTCTGACAGCATCAAAGAATCAAGTGCAAATTATACACAAATACAAGTAACACACAAAGCCTGGCACTACAGTCAAACATGACACAAGTAAATACTTGACCCTTTGAAATGACAAGCTGTGAAACAGAAATAAGTATCTAAACCACATGTAGCAAAGTCCCTCTAATTTCACTGATAATGAAGGAAGGAAAATTAATGTAGGCAAAAAAAGATTGTCACAATTTAAATCCTGTAACTCTAATCCTTGTCAGAAGGCTGGGAAAAAACCTCTACGTTCATGATTTCCCTGATAAAACATTGCTGGCCTTCCACTCTGAACTATTTCAGTTCAAACAACATCTAATTCCAAAATTTTCATCAAAAACCACAGTCTGTATGTCTCAGCATGCACTAGATGTGACTTGAGTTTATGAAGGGAAATGGCTTCCAGTAAAAGCAAGAGGGGAAAGGTGAATCTGACAAGACAGTATCAACACAAGAGAAGAAAATTTTCCCCTTTCTACATCCAGGAGAAAAAAAAGCATACAAACACATTCCTGCACAAAGATTTTGGAGCCAGCATATTTAGACTCAGTGAAGGGATAAGCCTACAACTAAATTAGTTCGAACTGGGGAAGGACTGACTGATGCTTTGTGCATACCACAAGAAGGACCAAATCTCTTTCAAGCATGCGCGAACAGCGCTGTGGTATCCAGAAGGAGGGTAAACACAATGCCTGCATTTTTAGAAATAAGTCTGAGATGACAAATTACTCAGTCAACTGCAGTAGTTGTAGTAATGCCTAAATCATCTTAGGAAACCAGTACATAACATTAAAGAAAAACACAAAACATGTTATGAAATTTAAGTAGGAAAGAGTTTAGTGGATCAAGCACTGGTTTCCTAAAACATATGAAAGACAAGCAAAGTTCTAACTTCCAAGAATAATCTAGTTTTAAATGCATAATTTATCAGCTTTATAAAACAAATGAATATCCAGACAAGTCTTTCTGCTTTTTGATAAGACTTGTCATACAAATGACTGACTACATTAATATACAGAATTAACTTTGTTGAAGCCACACCAAGCAATAGGAGATGATAAAAATGCATAGTAGCCTATTTAACCATAACTTCTTTAATTTTATGCTAGCTCTGGAAATTAAACTTTTAATAGCTGTAGTAATAACACGCATATGAAAGTATTCTTATAGCTTCTTTTTCCTGGTGAGCATCTTTTGCTGGCCTCTACAGTCTTTGTCCAGGAAGAAAAAGATCTTAGAATAAAAGTGAGAAGAGTAATATTATCAAAGTGTGTAATACAGTAGACAGAGACAGTGATGCCTTAAAATAACAAAGGCTTGCAATCTCATGTAAAACAAACAAATAAATTTATAGACACTCTATATACAAGAGGGTAGGAACTGTCACAATCTGTTAAACTTAATGAAACTATGCCTTTGTTGTGTATGTGCAGGTAACTTGATGTTTTATAAAATGTACAAAAAAGTTTATTACTATGAATAGGCCCATGGCATGATATCATGCACATAAATGTAACTTGTGGGACAAAACATATAGAAATTATTGCACTTTAACCCAGTTTTCCGCCAGTGCTGGTAAATCTGTAATTGCATCTGGCAGCTTCTGATTTAACCCAACAGATTAAATCACTGTCGCTGGTCAGTACAGCAACAGAGCACGTATTTAAGTGAACCTGTTATCCCATAATCCTCACTGTTATGGTGTTATTACAGTGCTTGACAGCTGAAATACAATTCATTTTTTAAAAGAGTGTAATAATTCCAATTACCCTCCAAGTCAGTTATCTTTTCAGTAGACGGGTTTTGGATAATCCTATCCAAATTATGGATTTTGCATTTTCTTCTTCAAAGGTGTACATGGTGACTTTACATTAATTCATTACTTGAAAATAAATATTGAACAAAGTGAATCTCAAAATACAAAAGTTTCCCATTATCTCGTTTGTTTGGGTAAGACCATCTGTAACATTCACAGACAATGATACTAGTGGTTGAGTTTAGGTTATAAAATCCCAAATGGTATAAGTACTAGAATATATATTTGGAAAGGGTAAGGAAGATTACAGGCACTTTTCTCGCATTTTGTTAAGAGAATTTGTTAGTGAACAGAAAGAGAAGACAGTACTAAAGAAATCATAGCAAAGTACAATGCCAAGCATTGAAGTTAGTTAAATGATAGAAGATTTTTCATAAACCCAGGAAAAAACCTCCCAAAATAGGTTATTTTAATGAACCGCAGTAAAAGAATTCCATATGTATTATCTTCAGCACTATCTCAATTTAGAGGACTAAAATGGTGGGAATCTTTCACATCACAAGATGAGTTTTTTAGAACTACTGAACTAAAGCGCACATTAACCTAATTAATCCCTACAGCATACTCCGGGTGAAAAGACTCTTTTTTTTCTTCCGTGTAACTGGAAATATAAGCAAAGATATACAAATCATGTGCTTGTCAGCATCTCTCTAGTCAGATGCATCATTCTCTATTGTTCACAGAAGAAAAATCACTACCAACACCTATAACCCTGTCATTGCTCATTCTGTCAAATCCAAGATGTCGGGTAATACTTCCCCCAGTATTCCAGTAACACTGAGCTTTTTCCAGATAGTACACAGTAACGGCAAGTCAGCCTTCACTGATGCTCTACAGAAAAAAATAATTTCAAGAAATGGTGGAAATAAAATGTAACAGAGAACAGTGTCAAAAGCCTCCACATCAGCCTCTGTGTGTGCTTACTATTTAACACTCATCACCACTGTATCTAAATGCCTATCATAAATAGGTAGATTCGAATTATAACCTCCCATTAACGCTTCATATCTAAGTAAAGCCAGTACACAAAATACATTTTTATCTGTAAAAGGGGAAAACTTCCTTTCGTATTGATGAATAGGAGTTTTCAGCATTCTCTGTATCAAAAAAATAACCCATCTGAATTATAACACAAAAGTTAAACATTCTATAGAAAGGAATTCAAACCTCTTTTCTTGATTTTAAATAAAATATCTCAATGTAAGAATGTGGGGGAAAAACAGACAGAAGAACCATTTAAAAAATTACTATTTTACAATCCCTTTAAAAAAAGATTGGTGAAAATAAGTTTACCTGACATAGTACAGCTATTTGTTTTAGATGCTCTTAATTAATATAGAATTATTTATGCAATTAGCTCTTAAGCAGTCAAGGAACATAAACTGAAGAACTCTCAACAAGGCAAATTCTGCAGGCTGGAGGTGGTCAATCAGATTCCAGGTGCAAAGGACAAAAACAGAGGAAAATCAAAATGTTCAGAAAAGTGACATTCCTCTATACCATTCTAAACATTATTTACATCTCATTGAATCTGAAGCACTCTCAGAGAGGAGTTACATCTAAGAAAGTCAAAACAAAGCAATCCATCACATTAGATATCCCTAGGATATGAAAAGTTCTACCTGATTAAACCAAAGAATAAATATCAGAGGTATGTAGAAAAATATGCTGCATCTATTTCTGACTGCTTTGAAATTAAAGACTCAAACTATATTTGAAAAATGCTTTCAGATTCCAAACACCTCCTTATAATATTTCACCAAAATATTCTCCTTGTACGTCTACCACAGTGAATACCAAAACCAAATACTGTCAACTTGTACCACAGGCACTGTTGTACAACCACCACAGGTTTGTTTTTTCAATTCACCATCATTCACAATCTAATAGGAAGTCAGGTAAGAACATTCTGTAACGTTTAAACAAATTAAAAACCTTAGGTGACTTCATGTTTATCAACATACTCTGTCTTTTGGCCATTTAGAAATTAGTAGTGATGGCACAGGTGCTGTATTTAACGCTTAACAGGGGTACATGTTCCCATACACGTTCCCATATATGTCTGTACAGTCCAGAGAGCAATAAGAACAACTATTCATCAAATAGTTTTTCTAAGCGTCTGGTAAGCTTTAAGTAAATAATTTGAACACAAAAATATAAACCAAACACATCTAACTGAAAAAGCAGAGATTACTACACAATTACACTTCTTTCCAGCATACGGCAGCAGTACACACGGGCAAACAAATGCAATCTGTTTGAACCAGTTGCTCTCAAAAGCCTTCCCCATTTCCTTGATGATAACAAGCAGCCATTGTTTCACATACTAAGAAACCTGGAACCTCCTTTCATCACTGCAGTTCTCTCCAACTCAACTGTGTATACAATGTCATCATAGACCATCAGGAACCAGAAGCAGTGAGCTTAATTTCTTGTGGTCAAAAGGTTACAGAGCTATCTCAAGACAACCCTTGTCACTCTCACAATTCATGCTCATACATGTTTACAGGATTTGTTGATAATGCTAAATAGAATTCAAAGATGGCAGAAGACTGACGTTATCTGATGCATTTCACTAATCACGACTCTGCTGAGGCAGTCCCAGAAGTTCTCTGTTCTCTAGCACCACACATTTTACCTATATAATCTGTTTTCTCACACTGGCTCAGATTTAGCATGTCTCACAGCAAATTTCTTGTAAGTAACTGCCAGAAGAGGTGTGGGGGAGAAAATTTTCAGATCTTGTATGTTTTGATCTTTGTTATTTTAAAGAACTAATTCAAGGATATATCTGCCAATTAACTTAGGAGACCTGATCTGTCTAGATAACCGTTCCTGTTATGAAACATTACATGCTCTGTTCTCTCTTAGCTGCCATTACATCAATTCAGCCCATGTTTCACTGCTGTCATCTTAACAAGGCCCACCCTACTTTCATCACTGACCACATCAAGCATTTATGGATGGCTGCATTACACAGTTTTGTATATTTGGACCTATGCTCTTCTCCTACAGTTTCCTTTTCTTAATATTGAAGTGCCCAAACATCTACATGGTGTCCTAGAACTCTCTTGTTTCTATGGTATTTGCACATCTTTATATTGGTACCCAACAATTTTATGTTTGCTTTCAGTACGAGAAAGATTTCTCAAAACTTCACCTAGATAAACCTCAGCATGTTTCACTGCTGAATTTAACTCTGTTCAGCTGACTCTATATAGGTAATCTGAACTGCAGCACATGCCTCTTTCCTGTACTTTTCACCTTTATTATAATACGTGCTACATATGTTAACAGCAACCAATGAGTCCTACAGTTCTCTGATTAGAGACAGTCAAGTCTACTTGCTTATTTCTAAAGACAGCCACCTGGAAAACTTCTTCCTTTTTTCCCCTCACTCAAACTTTGATAGGAAATAAATAATGAAAAAAAAAGGAAATAAATAATTTTTTTTAAAATAATTACAATCTTTGCAGCTAGTAAAAAACTAAAAGGCTTTTTTTGTTTGTTTGTTTTTTTGAAAAGTACTTCTTCTATGGAAAAAAAAAAATTCCTTTCAGATTTGGTATTTTTCTACCAGGTTGGTTTCTAGGTGACTAAGGTCACAACTTCTTACTCTTTATGGAATCAGCTTTTTAATTCTTTGCCTTCAGGAAGCTCCCAAGCCTTCCACTTTGTTTCTATGCCCTCTATCTCTCCCTTTAAAATGGAAATCAACTTGTAATTTTAGTCTTCATTCTGACAAAGGCAAGACCATCTCAAGATGCAAATGAAATCATTAATAAACAGAAGACACTGTCTTTTCACATAGGGATGCATCCTTTAACTCTCATTTTACAAGCTTTATGAGCTATTCAACATTTTACCACAAGAAGGAAACGATGTTTTCATCTTAGTGTCCCTCCCCTTTCAACAACCACCAGCGACAGTCTTTTCTCCACTTCCACATCTTCCTGAGCATGTCCATTTGTAACTCATAGGCTTCACAGTCTGGACCTAGAACTCCTGACCTCTGCCCCTTCACTTGAAAATGTTCAGCTGAGCTGGCTCACTGAATTACCTCTGTAAAGTCCTTAATAAACAAAGTTATCCTACTTATCCTAACTTTGACAATTGCCTAAGGCATTCCCCTCCTCTCACTCACTCAGTTGCCGCAATGTCTCAGTTAAACTGAAGTTCCTCCCTCGGCCTTTGCAGAGCTGGCGTTGCACTTCAGCCCTTTTCTCCTATCCTCAAGGTCACTACAATCTACACGGGATCAGTCAGTAAAATGTCTTCATGAGGGCTTGCACACTGGAAGCAGTAGCTGAAAAAGTATTAAGAAACGACGTGTTTCAAGTCCCCAGAGAACACATTCAGAGGATCTAAGTAGGAGACTATTTTGCTAAAATTGTATCCAAGTTCAGGCTTACAATTATCATAGGGATAATAAATGACTGCCTTCATGCCAAATAGCTCCTTATAACTATTATAAATCTACCATTATTTTCATTTTATGCTTAATGGAGAAGCTGAGACCTGTCACACCCAGCTCTATGTTTGAGCTCAAACAGGTGTTTCTCCAAGAGAGACGGTTCATCAGTTCCTACTCCCCATACACTCCAGGAAAGACAGCAACTTATAACATTTAACTGAAGTCTGAAATCTCTTCACATTCCAGGAGGTCAAATTAAAGTCAGTCATTTATACAAATCATACAGAAAGCAGAGTCGGCTGAATTTTAATTAAAATGAATGGCTGTGTAGGCAGGATAAGCTGAGCCGTTCCTCATCACCTGTACTGCTGAACACAGAAGGCAGTACAGTATGTACCATCCATTTAAACAAAAGAAGCAGAAACATGTTCAAAATATTCCCTCAAGAAAGACAGTAGCAAGAAAAACAATCTTTAGCTGTATTCAACCTTCAGAAAATACTCACTAAATACCACACAGCACTATGTTCAATTTCCTGCTCAGTTCAGTTAGACTACATAACCTCTATATGATATTGTAAACCACTCTTTACTAAATATCAGAATGAGAACATATACATTACACGCATGCCTCTCTTGGCATCTACTTCTACAAAGTTACCAGAGTAATATGAAGCCATAACACTACATAATGTCACCTCAACAAACTTGAACATTGTGAGGTTGAAGATCTTAATTCCAGTACAGCTTTCTCTGCAACAGGAATAAGCATGGTATTGAATAATTTCTGACTGTAGTTTGCACGGCAAAGTGTGAAAACTGCTATATAATGGCAACTTTTAAAAAGAAGGATGCAAATTAATACAAATCACAAAATCTATGCAACCTCTAGTTAGGATAAAAAAACACTACCACACCTTGGCAGCTGCTGCAGTGTTGACACAGTCCAGTCTGTCGTGTATTTTAGGAACATCTTCATCTCCCTAAAACTCAATGATGAGAAGTCAATCAAAAGTGCTGCAGGACACCATCTAGAGCCAAGGTAATGTTCTACATCCACTTTTGCTCAAGCTGTAACTTCTTGGTAGCTTCATCACAAGCTCTAGGGATGGGTCAGAACACTCATCCTCACAGATGAGATGGAAAGTGGCAATGTTATTACTAGTCACTAACCTTGTTTCTGGGAGCTCCATACTGCCATTTTGGATTTAACAGTCAGCTTTCACAGTCACTGTATTTTGGGGAGGGTTACCAGCTGTTGCTCTCAGAGATCTCTAAGGTATCTTTTATAGGAGAAGGGATAGAAATGCACTGTGTTTCATGGGGATGAGTTGACAAACTCTTAAAATTTAGCAAGAAGCAGAGAATCTCACTAGGCAATTTTTGTTGGCCAAACTGATTTTATGTTTTAGTCTTATACAGAACTAAGTACTAAAAGCACTATTAAATTAAATAAGTAAAATAAGATGAAATACAAGGGATTAATTCCTCTACCCTTACTTTCTTATTATAGTATATGACCATTGTTTGCCGTCTGTCAAGTCTCAGAGCACAAACAGTCTTTTGGCTTAACATGGTCCACCAAAAGATAAGCTTAATTATGACAGAGTAAATCAAACATACCTGTTAGAGGAATGACCTCTATGAGTGGTCATTGAAGAAACCTAGTTCTCAATAGTTCTACAAATAAATAGCTTCCACATAAAATTAACAACATTTTCATTTTCTGGAACAAACTAACAGTGACTATGTTTTTTCCAATGCTTCATGATTTAGGATAAAAAAAAAATAATTCTATCATACCAAAATGAGCTCAAAACTCACACTTTGTGTGTATGATTCTCTGACAGAAACAGATGAAGATAGAAGATATTATCTAATAGTGTTGTATTTTAAAAAAAAAAATCACATGGCATCACTCAAAATAGCATGCAAGTTAAGAACCTTTGAGAACACACAGGAACTCACAGGTTTCCCAAAGTAATTTTAAGAAAAATTAAAACACCTTGAAAGGAATCAGTTTCTTGAGCAGACTAAAGACCTCCTTCCTTGGAGGGGGACATAATTCAGCTTATTAAAGTCACCGTACAAGTGGCCTGGAACCCAGTCAGAGGAGTAGCAATTAGCTTAATAAACACTAATATAAGTAGCGTAGATTTTCACAAGAAGTTAAACAGTGCTGATCTCTTTTCCAAATCACCATGTAGTTTTCCTTTAAAAGAGAATGGGAGAAGAGGAGAGTGAGACAGAATTTCATCTACCACCAAAAAATAATCTGCATTACCACTGTCAATCACATGGTGTTGATAAACTCATTATTTTGAATTAGCACCGAGAACACAAAGCTCTTAAGAAAAATCTAGTCCTACTGGTTTATCAGAAATATGGTGACTTAATGTGGAAAAGAAAACAGACACATGATCTAACTGATGTAAACAAGTGTTTATTTAGGAAAGGTCAAGTCCTCAGTTTATACAATTTTGAGAACCAGCAATGGCTGAAAGTATCACAAAAATTTTGAAACAAAACATACCAGGGGGAGGGCGTGTTCTTCAGTACTTAGTCCATATTACAGGTTAAATTCTGGAAAAAAACAAGCAGAAAGCAAACAGAAGAAAAGTGATCAGCAATACATTATTGCTCATTCCAAACATACAAAAGTAATCCTCTTCATTTACCTTATCATCTCTGACCCCCTATTGTATCCTAAACTTTTGGGCTATACATTCTGTTTCTCAGCCTTATTTCAGAAGCATGTGAGAAAACTTCATTTTCTTAAGATGTAGTTGATAGTTTCATTAAACCTACTGTTCTTAATATCTTCCAGTAGCAGATAAATAATTTAGCATTACACAGCTAAAAATCAAAGTTTAGTCTAACATTTACTCTTGTAGTACATCATAACTACATAGAATCATAGAATGCTTTGGGTTGGAAGGGACC
>VYZW01006500.1:3970-14481 GCA_013401315.1 Balaeniceps rex
GTGCATGATAAACATTCAGTTTATCTTTCCAAGAACAATAAAATTTCATGTACTACTGCTCGACATAAGAATTATTTCTACATAATCTCCATGCCACTGACTCTCTTGTAAGTTAATCTCATCTCTCATCAATTTTTCACCAGCTTCACTCTGATGTTGATAAAGGAGATGGTTCTATCAAATACATCTTGTCAGGCGAAGGGGCAAGTTCCATTTTCATTATTGATGAGAACACGGGGGATATTCATGCTACAAAGAGGCTGGATCGAGAAGAGCAGGCCTACTACACGCTCCGAGCACAAGCACTAGATAGGCTGACTAATAAACCCGTGGAACCAGAATCTGAGTTCGTCATTAAGATTCAGGACATCAATGACAATGAACCAAAATTTCTGGATGGTCCTTACACTGCTGGAGTTCCAGAGATGTCTCCTGTGGGTAAGTGCAAAATACACTGTTGGTGTTGTGGGAAATTTTTTCCTATTGCCTTTTTAAAATTTTCATTATTTTTTACTGTATCACACTAAGCTACTTAATTATCTATGAGGCACCTGCAACAGTTAGATGTTTCAAGACTTAACTGGCAATAAGATGCTAGATTAAGTATTTACCCTTTCAAAAATGTTGTGAAACTCTAATAGCTATGTAGGGATTCAGATAAGCATTTTATGGTGCATTTTTCATTCCAGTGGCCAGACGCTTTGTTTTATAACTCTCATTAACAATAATAAGTTTCACATCTATGTTATGGTACTCAGAGGTAATAATATATCTTTTTGTTCAGATAAAGTCCATTCTTAACAAACTTTTCAAATTCCTGCTAGTGCATAGCATAATTTTTTTGGTAAGTGTTGCATATATCAGTAACAGTTTGTATCTTTTCTAATACTGAAATCCAGCTCTGGAAAATATGTGCAAGCTGCAGGGACTGGGGTACAACTTGAGATAGTTTCAAAACTCCAGTGGAATCAGAGAAGAATGGCTTTTAGAGGCTTCAAACCCTCTGTTGGAAAAGAAGAAATGTTAATTTTTCCTGAGTTTGAATTAGGGAAGAATTTCAACATCAAATCCACTATCTCTTCATTTCAAAGAGACCAAATGCTCATCTGTTGTCTAGTGCCACTGTCCCTTTGAAAGCTGACTGATTCAGACCAGATAGGAGTTTGGCCTGGAGACGTTATGGTAAATTTTACTTTAACCTGAAATTATAAATGCAAGCATGAAGCTAAAAAAAGCAGAAGAACTTAATCCACTTTGGTGGAAATACATGTATGGGAGGTTTCACTTCAGGTTAAGAGAGTCATATGGTGATTGAAATTAGGATTTTCTTTGCTTGACTGATTTTAAACCATATCAAAATTTGCAACTCTTACGTAAGACTGCCCATATAGAATTTGCTATAGTTTCCTCAATACCATCTCCTGTGTTTTTGGATGTTAAACAATGCCTCTAAATTAGAGCTAGAGAGAGAAAATAATCTTCCCTGCCTAAGTGCCCTGCAGCAATTATTAGTTGACATTGCTTTTATATTTGAAACTCAGCTTAGGAGCCAATAGGAGATAAGTAAAACATTGTTAATGAGTTTTCTATTTATTTATTTTACTAAGCAGTGGGTATAGACGGACACTATTTCTCAGTTGATACTTTGCATTTGTTCATTGTCACTCAAACACTATGTAGATGGCTGAAGAAGCAATAGTAGCTTGGAAAGAAAGATGGACACCACAGGACACCACAGTATCAGGGAGGAGATGAAGTGATACATTGCTGAGAACGTTTTACAGCTGCACTTTGGAAAAACAGAGATAATCAGATAATCTAAGGCTGTAAAACCTAAATATTCAGCACTTCAAAAATATGTTATGTAAAAAATATTTTTTTTTAAAAATTGCTATTTTATTTTAGAATTAGGTTATTTAAGTGAAGTGTAGCATGCAGCAATGCTTAGATTTTTGCACCTTTGCCTTTGCCCTGAAGAGCAATATCTCCACATTTCCCTTTTGCATGAGTTACCTCTGTCTTGTCCTGTACTGGCATATTGACATATGGACAACTACTATCGATATATGAGGTTTACCTACACATACAAATCCATGACTCTAGCCCTCACCCATGCTCCATTTGTTCCAAAAATATATTGGGAATCAATCTGTGGGGAGTGCACAGTGTGCAGTGGAGAACATAAGGACTATTGTTCAAAATGAGCTGCTTTTGCATATTTTGTTGAATCTTTGCCACACAAATGACTGAAAGAAATTCTCTCCCATACAGACTGCAGCACCAAATATATATTCAACTTAGATGGAATATTGTGCAAAATTATTAACTGAGACTTATGCACTCTCTGGGATTTGTGTCGACTAAGGGAGGTTTCATCTTCATGAGCTTCCTTAAACTGTACTTTTTAAATATCTTCATGGTTTCTATCACACAACTACCAAATACTGTGTTGTTACTGAATTAACGATTACCATGAAGTGCGTGTGTAGCACTTGTCTTACATACTCACATTGATTCATAGTTTATTCATATAACACAATTTTTAATTAATCACCTGGAGTATTTATGAAATATTAAGGAGAAACAAAGTATCTCTCTCCTATTTTGTTTAAAATTATGTCCATGACAAGGATTTTTAAATGAATATTAAACAAAATGAAAGACACCACAGGATTATAAACCCAAATTAACTATAAAGCTAGGAGAACTATAACCTTTAACCTAAAGGGTGGTTATGCATGTATAATGATTCTGTATTTTATTTGACAAATATTTCAGGACATTATCTAAGGCTAATTGAAGTCAATCTTCTCTGTTATTTGAAATGAATTCAGGTCAGGTTCAAATTATATTTGGGTCAGGCCCAATTATATTGATTATCCTGGATAGGGTAAATATTTTGATGGCTTGTAAATCTATTCACAGCAAAAACTTCAAAGATATGGCTTATCTGAAAATCATAGGGCTTTTTTTAAAAAGTATGTCTCTTACTCAAAAAATCCAGCAGTGTTATATTTCAAATGAAAAGATTGCAAATTATAGTTAAAAGAGTATTAAAAGAGTGTTCCTGTGATGTTGACCAAAAAAATAGCTGATGTGAGATACTGATTTGTTTGGCTTATAGCCAAGGGAACTGGGGATAAAAATTCTAATACTCAACATCGTTTTGGTTTTTTTCAATCATCTCCTCTACTCTCCAGACATATCAACAGCTTTTCTTGTTGCCCAGCACAACAAATATCTTTCTTGCCATGTTTATTATTTCTTATTAAGATGGATAGAAACATTTGATTTTTATACCAAAGATTAAAAAAAAGAAAAAAAAGCTTTAAATCATGCTTAAATCTTTGGTACAAGTGGGTAGTGGGTTTTGAGAGCCTGAATAAAGGGAGAGTGTCTCTCTCCAGTCACAAGTCCCCTGTGCTTCACTTTACTTGACCTTGTTGCTGGGCTGGGACAAGTCTTGGACTTTGTCCCCAAGTCAAAGCAAGCTAATGAGGCTGTGGGAGGAGAGGGAGGAGGTGAAGAGGTTAGAACCTGCCTCCAGGTGCTGCCTCTCCCCCTTCACACTCTTGGAGGGGAAAGGCTGTGGAGGCATTGCTGCATCAGCTCTAGGTGAGGGCCAGTGGCAGAAGCATAGAAATACCAGATGGTATGGAACAGAACCGTGCCAGGCTGTTGCATGTAAGGATTAAGCAGGTATTATGGATAACTTGATAGTAAAGGTGTTTAATATTTCTAGTAACAGCTGATATCACATAGAAATGTGATGCCATCATGGAATTTTTTTGTGTATTACACATATCACACATCATTAATTGATATCAGTCAATGCCTTTAATAACTGACTGCCTTTAAAGGTCTATTTTTAATCTGTTAATGTGGCTACAATTAAATTGATAAGGGTTTGTGCAGTTTCAAAAATAAACATTTGTTCATGTAGTTTTAGAAACAAGTTTTCCCTTAAATGATTTCACCAATGCTAAAAATGGAAGTCACACAAGCATTTCTCATAGAAACTAATTTAAAAACTTTGGTAAAATACCACACAAGTTACTAGCAAGATTCTTAAAAAGCTCTGTGCAGAGGTTTCTAAAACAATAAACTCAGAGATTTAGAAAGGATCCTCCTGAAGGATCTCCAACTCAAAATAAACTTCAGGAACTAATTTACCTTTATCTGACCCAATCACAGAAAAGGTTGATCTCTGCAACATGTTGGAAACATTATTGAATCTTGACTTGGGTAAATTAAAGTACAAATAACATTCTAAATTCAAGGTCCTCTCTGCAAAAACTCCTCCCTTCCTTTTGCCCTAATATCCGAACTTAAATAAGTCAAGTTCTCAGATTACTGCTATTCTGTAGCATATGCCAATATCTGTTAAAGGTTAGGTTAAAAATGATAGCTTAAGCGTTCTGGGAAAAAAGCAGAAGTCTGTGTCAGTGACACAAAACTCAGTGTGTTATTAGCTAGTATTAATAAAGAAATATGTGGAAGACCCTTTGATTAGCAGCATGGATTTTCCCTCAGTATTTGCTGCAATTGCTGAAAAAGTTTATGAAGTTATGTCGTGGTTTAACCCCAGTTGGCAGCTAAGCACCACACCGCCTCTCACTCACCCTCCCCCGCCCTGGTGGGATGGGGAAGAGAATCGAGGGGGGAAAAAAAAAGTAAAACCCGTGGGTTGAGATAAAGGCAGTTTAATAGGACAGCAGAGGGAGAGAATAATAATAATAATAATGATAAAAGAATATATAAAAAACAAGTGATGCACAATGCAATTGCTCACCACCTGCCGACCGATGCCCAGCCAGCCAGTCCCCGAGCAGCAGTCGCTGCCCCCCGGCCAACTCCCCCCAGTTTATATACTGAGCATGATGTCATATGGTATGGAATAGCCCTTTGGTCAGTTTGGGTCAGCTGTCCTGGCTGTGCCCCCTCCCAACTTCTTGTGCACCTGGCAGAGCATGGGAAGCTAAAAAGTCCTTGACTAGTGTAAGCACTGCTTAACAACAACTAAAACATCAGTGTGTTATCAGCATTATTCTCAAACGAAATCCAAAACACAGCACTATGCCAGCTACTAGGAAGAAAATTAACTCTATCCCAGCTGAAATCAGGACAAGTTGCTACAGGTAAAATTCTTTTTAATGAGCTGATATTCAAGCTTTGTTACAAAGACATAATTGTAGAGAAAAATAATTGTAGAGGAATCCATATCTGGGAAGGAAAGACACTTTTTCAGTAAATAGTGCCCATTTATTTTTTCAGCCTGTATCAGATCACAAACTGTAAGAAGTATTCAAAGTTGTAGTTGTGAAGCTATAGGTTATAACAAGTCACTAATGAAAGTTTGGGGTAGGGTTAGTGTCCTGTTTACACCTGCAGTCTAAGGCTCTGAACAATGCTGCCGTAAACAAGATTTACTGGGACATGCGTTTTGTTGGGTGGAGTGAAGGTGTGGTGCCATTTGTAGACTGTCCCAAGTTACCTGTAAGTCCTAATCTTGGACACGTGTCACAGCTGACCACCTGTGTCATGAGGTAGGGCAAAGTGTTCAGGAATAAAAGGAATACTTAATTTCAGTGCAGGAACACCAACTTTCCTTTTGTAAGATGATGTAGTTGGGACTACCCATTTCTCCTCAACCTATAGATTTATTGACTATCCATGGGTATCCATAGAGCTTTACTGATTATATTTTTTTAAGGAAAATAAGCATATGAATTCAACATCAATCTTTTGCAAGAAAAATTAGGACAGCTCTGTGTTACAATGATTGTCCTCTGAAGGAATTCCTGTTCATCAAGAGAAATATGCTTCCTCTGGGAAAATCTCTGGAAATCTTCATGTACTGACCTTTTCATGCATTATGTTTCCTTAGAACTGATTTCCTACACACAGGACTTTTCACATAGTTAGCATACCTTATGTTAGCTTGCATATTCTTTTTAAAAAATATATTGTGCAGAAACCTCCTTCTTGGCATGGGACTTCTGGAAGCTCAAAGTTTTTGTGAGCAACTGGTAAAGAATTAACCACAACAGCAGTTGTTTTAAAAGATCTTTCCCCCATGAGGTTTGAGAGAAGTTGATTAGCATGAAAGGACTAGAAAAGTATCATTGATTTTTAGTTTCTGTTTACACTCAAGTGGGATTAGTGCAGAAAGATAAGGTGTTAGAATTTCTACCTAAAAAAAAACTTTTCTAAATGATCTATATGTTTTAGGAGAGAGCCAATTAGATTCAGATACTGACTATTCGTCGCACAGAATGTAGAGGATTTGTTTGCTAGATCAATAGATTTTTACAGCAAACAAGCACTTTTAAGCTTGCAGGATTTCCAAAATGGCTCTGTTGAGGTTGCAGAGCCTGTAATTTCTTTGATCTTGTATTGGTCTGGAGTCCTTGAAAGCAACAAGAGCAAGGAGCAAAGACGTAACTGTGTGTGAGGTTTATAAGCTCTTTTGCCAATATTTGCAGACATTGTAAGCTTCATTGGCAGGGCTTAGGGACTTTGTAAATGTGGTAAGCCTGGCTTTCACAAAGAACACAGGATGTCAAATAGTCATTATGATACCCTTGTACTCAAAAGCCTGAGAGACTCTGGCAAGTTTAAAATAGGTCCCTGTATGAAATTACATTATAGAGTAATCTGTAAAATCAGTTTGACATACTGAATCAAAGCTCTTAGTTACTGGTGAACAGAAAATTGATGTATTTTAAGTCCCATAACTGATAAATGACTTGATGGATTAACTACCAATTTTCTTTTTAAACTTTCCATCTACTTAATAGTTGCATGCGAAATTTCAGGTAGAGGATAACCTTTTCCCTGTCCAAAAATATTAGACAGTCCACAAGAGAGAAAAATTGCATTTAAAATAGAATTGCAATCATAATACTTTGTCATGGATACTTCAGGAAGAGACATCAGGAATGTGGTTTAGCTAGGCTGTAACTTAAGTGAATAAAGTTGTCTTATGAATGATCATTTCTGGTCAGAATTCACTCAAGCAGGTCCTATCCTTTGTAATCTGTAACATTTTATGGAGGGCTGCACTTAATCCTCTCCAAACCTTCAGCCTGGTCCCAGGACCCATTTATGATCCTCTACTTAACTGAGAATTGAAAAGCTGAAGAAAACAGATGGGGGACGTACTATATCAGATACAAAGAATTTCAGAACTTTCTCTGACCCATTTCCTTAAAAAATCCAAATAAAAATGACCAGAATACCACTTATGTTAAGTTCACCCTGGACACTTGTTATTGCAGTTTGTTCTTAAAAAGTGATTTCTAGACTTGCTGCTCTCATTTTCACATGTCAAAAATGTGTTCATTTGGAAAATGAACACTCTCTCTAAAAACCACTTTTCTCTAATCTTGTGTCTAAATCCAGTTTATGAAGGAATCTGATCCTCTGTTCAAGACCTTTACCAGTCATCTGCCAAATTGCTACAATATTAATTTGCAACCTAACCTCCAAATGGGTCCCTGGGCTGTTGAATGAAGGTCTCAATGTTCCAGACAATCTGCCAGTGAGAAAAAATAATCCTTTCTGGCTATCAAAGGGTGGTGACCATGGCCAAGGCCCTGGCTCCCAAGCGTTGTTTTATTCTGCTCTTAGCATACATCATGGCAGCTGTTATACAGAACAAAACAAATGGGAACTGATGTGGAGAACATAATGAATAGGAGCTGGATGCAGAATGAGATCCTCACAAAATATACCCTTCTTGCTAACCAGTTAGACATTTTGCTTTCTTATTCCTGTCAACATGTGTACCATTATCGAAATATATAATACTTATATATGTATGCATATTTGAATCTCTAAGTACTCATTACAATTTTAGCGTGCAGACTTCTCTTCAAAGGGAAACTATTACTATATTTCATACTTAAGCATACTTCAGGCATCACCATCATTCAAGAAATATTGTTCACATACCCTCCACCAACCAAAGGCAAAGATAGAGAAGGGGAGCTACTGAATGAGATGTTTTTTATTGCTGTGAATCAAACGCTGAGACTGTTTAGGAAGATGGAACTCTATAATAGTCGACACTACTGGTTTACAAAGTTGACCTTATATTCTAAGCTGAATCAGCATGGAAATGATGAAAAGTTGTGAAAAAGCCACTTCACACCGTTCCAGATATATATTGACACAAGACGTTGAGTAAGTGTAGTTCAGATTTTTGGATCTTTTATGTACAATAGCCCCTTAAACATTTTGCAGGTACCTCTGTGGTTCAAGTGACAGCCACTGATGCAGATGATCCTACTTATGGCAACAGTGCTCGAGTGGTTTACAGCATATTGCAAGGACAACCTTACTTTTCTGTGGAGCCCAAAACAGGTAACTTTCCATAAACTCTCTGCAGTAATGCTGAGAAAAAAGAAAATGTACATTAAAACTTGCTACGAACTTATTAATGTGGTCTTTTGGTTAATTGAATATGTTTGGATTTTGTTGATCTTTTAATCTCTTATTCTTCAGAATAGATTATGAAAACCACATATCTGAGCTTTGTGATAAGCAGACATTGCTGGAATAGGAATTTTTATTTTCTTGTCAATCTACCAGCTCCCTGGTCTGCTGCCTGTTGCCATCTTTCTGATCAATGAAAATTTCAAGATGCTGTGAACAAGTTTTTTTGCAGATGTTTGTGTTGAAAATATCTAAATGACACATAGCCAGATTTCCTTAAGTATAGATTTATGGCATGATCACCTCTCCATTCTACTTTTTAAACTGAGGTTTTGTTGTGGGAAATGTATCTTTTCTTTACTAGTTTGAAGAAGAAAACACTGTGCATCTTATCCTTATCAGATATAATATTTTGCTGCCACTTTCAAAACAAATTACTTGTGGAACATTTTTTTACTATTTTCATGAAATTTTGTGAATATTTTAAGCCACAACAATATGGAACCTTTAATACTCTGTCAGTTTAATAAACGTTACCCGTTCTACTATGTAATTTCATAAAGTGGGAAAATAAGTTCTCACTCCGCTCAGTTCAGTTTGGTGCTTGAGCCTTCACTTACACCAACATGGAGAAGAGTTATAAACTTCATTTCAGAGATGAACAAGTTGAGACAAAAGAGAAACAAACTATTTATCTTATCTATCATAAACAATCTATGATGTGAATCAGACCTGAGTCCCAATGCTATGACCAAAAGTTCACAGTCTATTTAACAACATCTAGGTTTGCAGAAGTATGTACTATAATTATCTTCATATAGCACAGGTCCATCCTCAGCAGGGATATATATAAGTTTATTTTTCCCCCCAATGAGTATGATTTATACCGGTTTTCTCTCTGTCTCTCTGTCTCTCTCTCTCCACGTATATGTATGTACAATGTATATTGTCATGATGACTGCAGAGAGCTCTTGGAAAATAATATGGTAGTTTCTGCTAAATCAAAATCTTTAAGGATTCAGACTGAAATGTTTGCATACATTTTCACTTTGATGTGATACTCAAATTTCCTGTGTGCATAATTAGCTTCCAAATGATTGGTTAACATTGCCTGGCAATTTAACTATGGTAGAAAAACAAGCAGGTCAGAAGAAGCAATGTAGAAACAATGACATTACAAAATTGTATATTAATTGTATTTTAATGTAGAATGGGTGAAATAATGCCAGACAGTCTGTTGGTGAAATAAATGTTTCAACCCAGAGATGATCAATGGCAAGTCCTGCATTCATAAGGGAAGAAAGAAATAAAATTCTAACTAAGCATTCAACAAATATCAGATTAAAAGATATTTTTCCCAATGTGCCTCTCCTTTATTTAGTTTGTTTATGTTTCCTTTGCTGCTGACACTAAGTGCTGGTGGAGTAAATGGCTGCCTCTCTGGAAATCAGTGTTAGCGGCTGTACTGTGTACTGAGCATGAAATATTCATAAAGTCATCACGTTTTGAGAAGGCATATTTATTTTCTGATCTATATCAACAGATCTGAAAGGGTGAAACATGGAACTTCCTTCTGTTTTTAATTTCACATCAATTAATTACAAATTGTATACAAATCATCAAATGGATGTAACAAAAACTACTTCAGATATTACAGTATTTCCATTAATAAATCAAAAATCTCTTAATCACACTAATGCTTTAGAAGTGGGTATTGTTAAAGCTAATATATGGTAAAATAAGATAATTTCATACATATGCGATGTGTGGCATGGTATCAATATTAGTAAGAGTTAATGTGGTGAATGACTATTCAAGACATTGTGAAATGAACCCTGACCTTGGAATCTTAAAAATGCAGAATATTCTGTTCCTCCTATCTCTAAAAGAGTGGGAAATCAAACACACATTATATTTTCCAGGGAAGGGAGTGTTACCCAAGACATTATGAAGTCTATAGTTCAGGGATAAGATATTCAGAAAAAACTGTCATGGATGGCATTACCCAAAGCATCTAGTACTAAATAAAAATTGGTGGGTTTTGGTGACTACTTAAAATAAGCTTGTAGTAT